>QMIH01001239.1:21393-39673 GCA_003987875.1 Clarias batrachus
GAATTTGTTATTTTGTTTTCGGATTTGTTAATTTGGTTTTGAATTTGTTATTTTGTTTTCGGATTTGTTAATTTGGTTTTGAATTTGTTATTTTGTTTTCGGATTTGTTAATTTGGTTTTGAATTTGTTATTTTGTTTTCGGATTTGTTAATTTGGTTTTGAATTTGTTATTTTGTTTTCGGATTTGTTAATTTGGTTTTGAATTTGTTATTTTGTTTTCGGATTTGTTAATTTGGTTTTGAATTTGTTATTTTGTTTTCGGATTTGTTAATTTGGTTTTGAATTTGTTATTTTGTTTTCGGATTTGTTAATTTGGTTTTGAATTTGTTATTTTGTTTTCGGATTTGTTAATTTGGTTTTGAATTTGTTATTTTGTTTTCGGATTTGTTAATTTGGTTTTGAATTTGTTATTTTGTTTTCGGATTTGTTAATTTGGTTTTGAATTTGTTATTTTGTTTTCGGATTTGTTAATTTGGTTTTGAATTTGTTATTTTGTTTTCGGATTTGTTAATTTGGTTTTGAATTTGTTATTTTGTTTTCGGATTTGTTAATTTGGTTTTGAATTTGTTATTTTGTTTTCGGATTTGTTATTTTGTCTTTGAATGTTATTTTGTTTTTGGTTTTGTTAAGTTGTTTTGCACTTCACGGCCACCGTAGGGATCAGTTCTTTGACCACGCCCACATTTACTTTCACCAAACTCTCAGGGCAAAAAAGTGCTAAAAGTTCTTTTTGGCTCCTTTAGCAGTCTAGCAAGACCTGCTGAGATCGTTCGCCACCCTCATGAGCTTGTTTCCTCACACAAGCTGGCTTTTGACGCTGTCAGGACGAACGGTGCGGGTGCTCAGCAAGAAGCAAGGTCATGGAGATCCAAGGGATTAGAGCTCAAAGTCAATACCGGGTTGCTCTCCGCCCAGGTTTAGACCCATTAATCCATTAGATCTAGACATTCTCCTACCTGAATCCCCCAAAGAGTGGACAAGGGATCAATGGTACTCTGCTTAAGCTAACTGACAGCCAGGAGTCATGCTTCTCTCTATCAGCTTTTTTAGCACAGGGTAAGACAAATAATGGAATACAAAGAGCAGTTTGCTGAGCTTAGAGGAAACCGAATGGACGTAATTGTTTTTCAAAGTCCATATATCAGAAGATGTCTGTGTCGCTGGTATTCAAGGGTAATAAGCCACAAATTCGATCAAATAAATTGATGTATCAATATAAAAGAGCTTACAAAACTGCATTTTTCTGAATACTAGACATCCCCTTGCAGATTCTATGAGCAGATGTTCAACTATTCACCGAGGGACTCAATCATTGTTTTCTGATTTAATTCCGTCCTCCAAAGGCACTGAATGATGCCGTTTAAAGTAAGCCCTGCAATATCATGTGCATGCTTTTGGTCATTCGTCAATGTCTGGCAAGACTGCTCACTGCAGAGACATTCTAGTGACATTTATCACTCCAGGACTTTCATCTGGGGGTCAGGCTCTGACACCTCCCTGACCTAATATTATTGAATCGTTTCTGCACTTAAATATTTATAGTGGTTTAATTGATGTTCTCTTCTCAGCTATGGAGAGCTCCTGCTGTGGGGCCCCAGACCCCCGACTGAGCTAGCTTGCTGATTTCCCTCTACGGAGCCTCCCGCTGGGACCGAATGTGGAGGAGGAGGAGGGGGCTGGCTTTGGCCTGGACTGTACCGCCAATCTGTCAAACCACCAGAGACAGGGGACGAGGGAGAGAAGCGGAGTGAAGCGCGAGAGGAAAAGAAAGACGAATGGACCGACTGGAAGAAGGAAACAAGTCTGTGAACGGGTTTGACTCGGTAGAAGACGTTTAAATCTAGGTATAAAGATAGAGGTACAGTAGCATGAATAAAATGAAATAAATATACTGTATTTGAACATTCAGTAGGGTTACAGTATTTGTCCAAATATACCAGACGAACCGTGTTGCCAATAGGACAATAGCTATAGTGATCAAATTAAATAAATAAATAAATAAATAAATGAATAAATAACCATTTCTTGAGGCAAAAAACAGGATTTTTTCATTATTATTTTGATGGCTTATATATCTGGCACCGTCTATGACAAAGACTAATCCAAAAACTGATGGAAAAAAAAAAAAAGTGTGCGTTTCACATAAAGAAGAATAAAGAATGAAGTATAAACCCAGTTCTTGGCAGCGCTCTCAGACTTCTGGACTCTACTGTATTATGCCACTCCAGTATATCTAGCAGCAACCATTAGTTCCAGAAATCTGACCCGGCTGTGCCATGAGCTGGAGTCCAGCATTAACAGCCCTTGAGCTGCAGTTCCTGAGAAAGCCCCCGGGGAATCCGCCATTGTATCTGGTGTGCACTACTCCATCTAGCTAGCACTGCAGCTGATCAATAACCGCCAGAGCCAGATTCAAGCATTCAGCACGAATACAGAGCCGATCAGGAGCCCCAGCCCAGATCATACACTGCACATTGAAATGATTTTTTTCCCTCCCCAACAAGGAAAAATCTGCAATGAGCAGAAATGATCATAAACATACAACGAAATAAATAAATAAATAAATAAATAAATAAATAACAGGGATGGTCTTTTTGGTCATCCATGTTTAAGGTTACCACATGTTTGCAACATACCCAGAATATGGTTTATATTTTTTCGATTCTTCAAAGTAGCCACCATTTGCTTTCATGACAGCTTTTCACACTCTTGGCATTCACTCAGTCAGCCTCATGAGATTGTCACCTGGAATGGTTTTCCAGCAATCTTGAAGGAATTCCCAGAGTTGTTGAGAACTTGGCTGCTTTTCCTTCACTCGCAGGTCCAACTCATCCCAAACCATCTTAGGATGATTGGATGATTGTGGGGGCCAGATTATCTCACGCAGCACTCCATCACTCTCCTTTTTGGACAAATAGCTCTTACATAACCTAGAGGTATGTTTGGGGTCATTCTACTAAGTGCACACCAGATTTAATGGCATGCTGCTGCAAAACAAAAAATGAATGCTGTGGTAGCCATGCGGGGGTAACAATTTTCCCCTCAATTTTGACTAAGTCACCAACAGTGTTACAAACAAAGCACGCCCACACCATCAGATCTCCAGCATGCTTCACAGTGGGAACCATACATTCAGAAACCGTCTGTTCACACTCGCTATGTCTAACAAACACGAGGTGGTTGGAACCAAAAACGAAAAATTCAGACTCGTCAAACCAATGGACCACTGATCTAATGTCCGTTCTTTGGSCCAAGCAAGTCTTTTCTGCTTCTTCTGAATTAATGTTCTTTTGCCGGAAAAATGGCCGATGAAGACCCGACTCACTCAGTCGCCTCTGAACAGTAGATGTTATTTACTGTTTATTATTCATCTGTGCAAAAGTCGCCTTGCACCTCTAGGGTCCAGGTTTAATTCCCGCCACTGCGTGCATGGTGTTTGAATGTTCTCCTTGTGCTTGTTCAGTTTCCTCCGACAGTCCAAAGACATGCGGATTAGGCTAATTCCCAAATTGCCCAGAGTATGTGTGTGTGCCCTGCAAAGGATTGGCACCCTATCCAGGATGTACCCTGCTTCATGCCTGAGTCTCCAGGAATAGGTTCCAGGAACCCCCGCCACCCAGTATTATCTAGCAGGATTAAGCGGTATAGATAATGATGATGAGTGAGCGATGGAGATTAAATTAAAGAAATGTGAACAAATGTTTTACTGTAACAGGCTGTAAAGTGCTTAAGGATACAACAACCTCAACCTCAACAACCTTTAAACAACCTCAGCAACAGCCTCATTTCCCCTCTCGTCTGTTCCAACCACTCAGCGTTCAGCATCAGCAGTACACTAATCATCATAAGGCCTTAAAGTAGCTGTTTTTTGTGCTTGAATGATTCTTAGGTTACTATGTGGCTTAACAAACAAAACATTCCTATGAAACCGGTAATGATCAAGGACTGGACTAAAAATGARAGCCAAAATATTGCCAAAAATAAGAGCCAAAAAAGTCATTTGGAAAGCCTGGAGAACTATTCCTCAAGACTGCATTAAAAATGCAAGAAAGTCCGGCTCTTCGGAAACAAAATACATAATAAGGAAAATGAGGTGCTCAAGTACTTTTTGTTCCATTCCTAGGTATTTTGTGTGCTTTGCTATAAAAATCAAAAGTGCATCGCTTAAAAGTACAAATTCAACACACGTAACAGCCAGGGCAGGTTTCTACCACAACTTGATGCATACTTCTTTACTTTTTTTTTTTCCTTTTTCTTTCCCTGTAAGCATTTCCTCTCTCATTTTCCAAAACATTTCCCAAGTAGTGTAACTCTCTCCACCTCCCTCACCCCCCTCACCAGCCTGCCGCCTCCCAACTCTCCACCCGAGCTCAAATTAAGAATTTATTTTAACCGGCGTGCAGCTCCACTCGACACGTGTTGGCGTCTCCTGATCAAAGGTGCGCGCGTTCCTTTTATTGCAGTCAGGGAGAGCTGACACACACGAGAGGACATTAAGATTGAATAACCTTCACACCAACACCCACTTCTCATTATGGGAGGCAAAAAAAAAAAAAAAGAATAAAATAAAGGCAGAAAGAGAGAAAAGTCATAAAACTTCTAAGCACCATTCACCCATGTGGGTCAGTGTGTAGCAGAACAGAGAGCACGGCGAAGGCGGCGAGGTTCTGAGTGCTGAATGTCAGCAGTCTGATCACTTTGGATTTTAGGTTTAAGAGTCATTTTAAAATACGACAATGAGAAAATAAATAAAAGATAGGGAGTATGGCTCTAGATTTAAAAACCTGATTTCTATAAGAAAAAAAAAATTTTTTTTTTAAGTATTTTTGATGAGTAGAAAAAAAAATTGTATGAAAAAAAAAATGTAAATAAATTATTTTTCAGTCATATGGAATTACGGCGAATTACATTAGATTCTGTTTCTCCAAAGTTGACCAGCTAAGATCATGTGCCTGGATTTTATTTCCAGTGATTCATTCATACAACAAAGCAGAAAGCGTGCCCAGTCGTTCACGAACACATCCCGGAATCGAAGCTTTACATTACCGACCATAAGTGACTCAAATCTGATTAAGCACCCTAATGTGACACAGATCCGATTTTTTAGAGCTGTTTGAACGCACAAATCTGATGTTTACCAGATCAGATCTGAGTCACTTTCATACGTGGTTCAAGATCCACATTCATAATTACAAGCGACGTTTAGCGCTAACGGTCATGTGACTTGAATGAGAATGAACAGAGCAGGATTTATGCGACTTTRTGCATCTGACTGTTGCATATSTTGCGCGATGACGTCATCGGTTAGCCCCCGGCAGCACTGGGATTTCATAACAGCTCTATGAAAGTGCTAAAGAGATGTGTCTGGCTTTCTTCCTTCTTCCGGACCTCACCAAATGCAGGCGGCTAACTCCTTGTCCTCCAGAGCAAATTCCCGAGTATATAAACATATCATATATAGACTGCTAAAATCACAACCATTGGTTGAAATTAAAAAGCATTCACAACAAATATGACCTGTTATAAACCCAGATTGTAATACGTATCAATGTGTATAACAGTCACATACTGTACGCGTCCACATTAGATTCAGATTAAAGTCGCTTGTAATAATGAATGTGGATCATCGTGAGCAAAAAAAAGTAAATAAATCTGAACAATAAATAAATAAATAAATGGGCAAAACACAGTATTGGGGCTGATTTATTATATATATATATATTTTTTTTTATGTTATACATATAATACGGTAAATGTGTGGCAAAAGAAGCTACTTCTGAAATTGATGCAACATGGAAGTGACCAATCTTGCTTCCCTAAAAAAATCAAGTTGCTAACTTCAATCGTTTCGGAGAGATGATTTTATACGTGCCTCAAAAAATGTCCGTTTTTCAGTGTTATACTGTCTCACTTCAAACAATAATTATTTAAAATGCTAATTATTCATATTTCTTATGAGTAGTGATACTAAAGTTGATGTAAGCTTCCAGATGTATATGACATGTAAAAGTGTTGCTTAAATTGATTTTTTGGTAAAAGCTTAAAACAGCTAAAAAAAAATAAAAAATCTGTAGTGTCCGTAACCATGTCCAATTCATGTTGCAATATCGTAACCATTTTACATTTTAGAATAATGCACTTTTTCAGCGTTATGTCTTTTCAGCTGTAATCTGAACTGGCCAAGTTTCGTCTGAATGACGGTTAAGATCAAAGAACRATTTGAATTCAAAAAAGTTCCGGACACTACGGACATAAAAGGGCATGAAACTGTATTTAGCCAATTAGTTTCCTTTTATCTGATAAAAATATAAATGTGTATGCAAATGTGCATGGATCTGGATATAAGAAGCATTAAAAACGGTGTCATGTGATCCTGTATGAAAGACAAGACACTTCTTAGTTCCAGTACCGTGTTTTGGCCGTCGTAATGTGAACACCTTAGATATAAGCCGGGTTCAGATTCATCAGATTCCAATTAAGCGCACTTGATTCAGTTCTTTCAGCGTGTTAGTATTAGCTGAGAAGTTGAACAGTCAGTGTTAGACTGATAACGCAGAGGGACTGGAGGATGGTGACTGGACACTACTGCACAGACATGTAGGCTACAGCATAGGAAGGATTGCGAAACAACAACAACAACAACAACAAAAAAACACATTATATATAGCGGTACAGCAGGGATTTCCATCAAAGTTCAGTCTTGGGTACGTGCCAGGTGCATACAGTACGCGGCTTCACCGTTTGTGAAGCATTACATGTTAAATGTATCAAGTAATCCTTCCCGAATAAAACCCAAGGCCTGGAAAAGCAACCCTATCCAAAAAAAACGAAAATCTTCTGTACTCCTGTATTCAAAACAGATTGCTCTGTGACATATCCTACATATGGATAAAGTTAAAGATTTTCCCCTCGCACAGAACAAGACAAGAGAGAAGAGAAACGCTAACTATCAAAGCTATSAGGRCGAGAACAGGACCCCTGGTTCCTCTGGTTCACGTCCYCGCTGTTGCAGGAAGGAGATATACTACGGGACGAAGAGTCTTGCCGTGGCACAGTCGCACAACAAAGGAAATGAATAATAGAGAGGCTGATTTCAGCAGAGCCAGAGGAGAGCGAGGTTCTCTCTCTATTCCCTCCCTCGCTCTTTCTTTCCTCTGGCAGCGGCACATTGATCTCTCATTTCTCTATCCCTCGTTCTCACTCCATATTTCTCTCTCTCTCTCTCCTCCTCCTCCTCCTCCTCTTTAGGCACCTTGTATTCAGCTCTCCAAAACGAACACAAGTCGATGCACTCCGGTTTAACCAAAACCAAAAACAAATGTCCTTTTTTTTTTTTTTTTTTTTTTGACAGAATATCTCGAATCTGATGGAGTCAGGGTGGAAAAAATGGAGGGAGCACAAAAAAGAAAAGGAAAAAAACCTAAAAGAAAGAAAGAAAGAAAGAAAGAAAGAAAGAAAGAAAGGGGGGTTGTAGGGGGCGCAGAAGACGCATGTGGTTATAATTACAGCCAGACAGCACAGTACTCCAGCCAAGCTGTGGATCTTAAACACGCCTGACTTTGGAAAGAGAAAGAAGAAAAAGAGAGGGGGGGGAAAAAAAAAAGAGAACGTCTCATTAAATCCCTGATGCTACGCTGTTCCTGAGCCTCATGCTAGCGAGCGTGCACACTTTTCTTT
Organism: Clarias batrachus; assembly: GCA_003987875.1. Lineage (NCBI taxonomy): Eukaryota > Metazoa > Chordata > Actinopteri > Siluriformes > Clariidae > Clarias > Clarias batrachus. The sequence continues at coordinate 29,071 of QMIH01001239.1, forward strand.
TGTGACTAATTTCGCTTTTCTTCTGGGCACGTGTCAAGCAACCATGTGAGCTTTAGGCTCTTTCGCTTTTTCGGTTGCTTCTCTCTCAAACTCGTGCAAAGGCCACGGACATACCTGGAGGCCAATTTATGAACTTCTCCTCACCACCGGGAGACCGAGCTGTGTGTCTAAGGGAACTTCTTTTTCCCCACAAAAGTGCCAAAACTTTTTTTTTTTTTTTTTTTCCGTTAGAAAAATGAAACTGTGCTTTTTCTCTTTTGTTTCCCTACGGCTTCTGCACCAGTAACAAAGTTTCCTCCTGAACACTGGTGCCATAAGCAGTGCTTACTGACTGTTCTCAATATTAATCATTATTCCTTTTTCGATAGATACATACTGTAGAAAGAAAGAGTCAAGTCTTTGCACCTTCAAATATCTCCAGTTCAGCTCAACTGAGCGCTTCTTAAAGGGCGCTTCCTGTTCTCTCTAAAGAGCACACATCTAATAAAACACTCGTAAACTGCATGGTGATGCAACCCTAAGACCCGGTATCAAACGCTCAGCAATTAGTGTGCTATAATTATCACTTACGTTACGCCGTTCATCGTTACACACTTTAAAATGTGCCGAGCGCACGGTGAATGCAGACACTGTGAAACCTACACATGCCTACACAAGATGTATTCCGTGGCTGTGAACTCTAACCTGGTAAAGTTTTGCGTCCATGAATATTGAAACCAGGATCATGTACAGTGGTACCGCGGAATATGAATTTAATCCGTTCTTAGGGCGAAATTTCGTACTGCAGAACGCATTTTCCCATAGGAAATAATGYCAATGCAGATAATGCGTTCCAGCCAGCCCAAAATACCAATATTAGCATTTTGCGACACTGTAAACATATTTCTTTTGCATATAAAAACATTTAGAAAAGATGTAAATGGAGGGACATATGAAAATAATAGTCGTTAAACCTCGCGTAACTTTCATTTATGATTCCACGGCTGCTTTAAAAACATGAAAAATTAAAGTGGCTCTCTTTTCTTCTTCCTACCGTCCTTGCTAACATGCACAAAAATATATATAAATATATATGYAAACTCCCTTCACTTGGTTTTCCACTGATGCAAACATGTTTTGATGGGAAGTACACGCAACAGGAAGTACCTGCGTTGCATGCTGAGATAAATTTCTTGCAAAATCTTTAGTTCTTAAGGTGAAAAATACGCAAGGGGTATATTTACGCCAAGGTTCCACTGTTCAAATGTTACACGACTAGCCAAGACGACTGCTAAAATAGGGACAAGAAACAATTCACAAGAGCTTTGACTTGTTTTTTTAACTGGTTTTAAGTTACATACTCAAACAGTCGAGGAATTATATTCATTATCAGCTTGCTAACATGACACGAACTTTGGCTAGTTCGATCCATGTCCATGCTAACTACTCTACTGCATTTATTACTAGCGTCTACATTCACTCAGCTCAATTTTAGTCCATGCCATCTGAGTTTTAGTTTTTTATTACATTTCAAGCTCTTTCCCTTTTCTCTTTGTGTTTCCTTGTTCTCTACAGCACAGATTTAAACTCCACAACAGATCAGGAGAAAAACTGAGAACTGAGTAAAGCAGAAGCGCCGCTTAGCATGCTACTGCGCATTTCGATATTCAGATCCTTCCGAGGCTCGTACCGTCTCTGTGTTTCTGTGTCAAAGACTTAAGCGCGGCACAGCGGCGGCCATTTTTCAGCGCCGGCCAACGGAAAACAAAGCGCCGATGGTTTTTCACTCGCCGGCGATGCCAGGCTTTCAGAAGGGGCCGGTGGTCCCTCGTGCCTGCTGGGCGAAGTCATCCATATCAGGTTTAAAATAACCACACATGAGACCTAACCTTTACACGAGACAAATGAAAGAAGAGCCGGGCTCGGCGCGCGTCAGGAACGGGCCTCATTCAAAGGCGGGCCGGCCGAACGCATGACCTGGATTAAAGCTCGCTGCCTGGAGGCCAACGGTGAATGTCACATGAGGTGACAGGAAGCATTCATCTGCTAAAACGCTGACGGTGCAGCATCAAGAGGAGCGGGGAGAGTCGCAGAGGCTGACACGCACCGGTACACACCGTCATCTTCTACACACCGCCAGACCGTAGGCGTTTGTTAGCAGAGCGAGATGAAACACAAACAGGTGTGGGACTCAGATTAGCCGACACCCCAGCCACGGCGGATGCTCAATCTGAACTGTTTGAATGAAGTAAAAAAAATGTGTGGTGTAAGAGCAATAAAACATCATTCCAGGAAAACTCTGCTCAGAGTCRGGTCGCATTACACCGAGCTGCTTTTTGATTATTTTTTCCCTCTAACAGTACATGCCCATGTGCTCCGTTCCTTATCTAACCTAGCTGTTTTGATCAACTGTTCGACAGCAGATGGACAAACGGATGGCGGCAGTCTGAGAAAGCCGAGGGAAAAAGAAAATATAGGAAGACATGACAAACTCCAAAGACAAATGAAATATTACCGCTTTGAATGGCAGCCTGCCCAGGAGTGTGCTGTTCCTCCGTCACATTGTCTTCTACTGCCATGGAGGGAAGAGAGGGGAAAGAGAGAGAGAGAGAGAGAGAAGAAACACAGAATAAATTAGTCACCAAACATGCAAGCCCAGAAATCCTTGGCTAAACAATCTCACCCTAATCTTCTGGAATCTCTTAAGCACAGCTTCAGTGAGTGGTCGTGTTTTTTTTTTTTGTTGTTGTTTTTTTTTTTTTCCCCTTAATGTGACTTTCTCGTGTTTTTTCCGCGGCCTGCTTCGGCCTCGTTCCTATGCAGCAGGTTTTGCAGGGAGGCCCGCAGCCACCCACATAAATCACTTATTGAGTTGAGTAATAACACGATGAATTATAAAAAATCCCCCCCAAACAAAGATCTCGCCACATGCCACGGCATGCTGTCCAATACATGAATAACTCATCGGGTTTGTCTCGCAACAACGCACTAACATTCTAATCATGAACCTCGGTGTGCCGCGAAGAGCGGCGAGGAGCTGTGTACACTTTAAGACAGGAAGAAAATGCGCAAAAAAGTGTGGTGTTGCCAGAGGTAACGCTGCGCATCCTGTCTGTTTGGAGCCTCGTCACCTGCAGCACTTCTGCCTCCTGTCTTTCTTTCCATTAGCCGAGCCATGTCTGTGCATCCTAATGATTCCCAGCAACTGCTCGAGAAGACTACGCTGGTCTGCAAATGAACCCCCCTGCTTGTCGGCTATTTAGACAAATTCATTACACGGCAATAGAGCGCTCTTTGACGAGTGTACGGGGCGCCGGTTGTGGTTGCTCGCTGTAAAACTGTTTCATTAGAGGCTCCTTGCCTCACCGGCTAAAACTGGAAGCGCTCCTTGTCTGTATGTCAGGTGCGGCGAGCTAAATGGATTTTAGCAGCAGGATGAGAACAAAAGACTCCCACCTGCTCCATGGAAAATGAGGGTCTCCAGGAGGAGGCCTGCACTCCTCACCACTCCTCTCCTGCCGTCGGAAAGCCGGCCTCCATTATGCCTCGTTCCCCATCTACCCTTTCATTTCCCGAGCGCGGCGAGTGGGAGTCGTGACAAGAGGGCCCTGCTGGGGGCCACCGGCCGCGCAGGAGGCCGTCTTGAACAGAGCCTTTTTAAAAAGTCCTCCATTTGACATAATTAAGTCAGAGGCTAGTGGCGCTGGAGTAGGTGGGCCGTGCGGGGAAAAAAAACGACAGGCCAGCGGCTGGCAAGCTGCGTCAAACTCGCTTTTTCTCCGAAAAGCTCGGCGGGATCTTGAGGCAAAGCTTGCTGAGGAGAGCAATCAAAATTCTGACTGGTTGGATCATTACAGTGTTTTTTTTTTTTTTTCTTTTTTTCGCTGTTATGTTAGTGCCAGTCTGTCTGCAGCCACTCAAAAACTATAAGAAGTCTCATTTAAGTGGAGCCAACTTTTAGATGGGAAAAGTTGAAACTCTTCTAAAGCTTTGTCACAAAAGGCATGTTCATTGGTTCTCAAAGTGGGGTTCAGGAAAGGCCTGAGTGTCTGTGAGGGGTAGTCTGGAGGCACTTAATGTGTTTCTACCTGATGGAAATGATGGAAATAACAACCTATTGTACCATAGCCAAAGCTATTTAAATARYGTACGGAATTTAAAAAATAACCATAAAGAAATAGATATTGTTCACTTTTAAGTCATATACAGTATTTGAAATAGTGGGATGATGTTCGGACCTACAAAGAATATATATTTTAGCTGAGTGTTCACTGTACAAAACGACGTATTTATGTCAATAATTTAAATGGAAATTAATTAAAAGGAAAATCATCGGGGCTGAGACTAGCTAACCTATTCCCAGGAAAGTATTTTTTAAAAACATTTTTATCACTCTCTCTGGTCTGATTAGTGACAGGGAAAAACAGAACAAAAAGTCTAAGGATGACATTAACCTGTTTAACTGCTCATGATTTTCTCATGATCTAAATCGAACAGTCTATAAGGAAACCTAATAACGAGTTCAGTCAGTGGAGTCGGTGGAAACTTCAGCACTAAAACACTCCAAAGCTGCAATAAACGTGCAAAAATATTACTGTACAAATTTAACTAATGAGCTTAACATTTGCATAAACGGATTACGTTCGGAGGGGGCGCGCGAGATTTATTTTCCAGATAAAAGAGGTGCCTGTCGGCAAAAAGTTTGAGAGCCCTTTCACTACGCAGCGTGTGAGATTTTGTAATTGGTCATCATTTCTATAGAAAAGCAGGAAACCAGTCATGAGCAAAGTTATGCCACAAATTGAGACCGGCTTGATGTCCAAATATTCCTCCCTTGAAACAGACGCACAGCTTGCGCACGTTCACGTGAGCTAAATGAATTTCTGCGGCGCGCCGGAGCCCGGCGCACGCAGGAGCGTTTTCAATCCGGACAGGAGGGGGGTTCTTAATAAATCCCCCACAGCCAAATGGGAGATGGGAGTACGGGGAGTTCATAGTTTTGTTTTGATTACCATCCCTGTTGGTGAGAAACCGGGGAGTTCAGGCAGAAAATTCCTTTTAATGACACGATCAGAACTTTTGCATTACTGCAGCAGAACAGTTATTTGTCACCACGGCGCTCTCATTAAAAAAAGTTTCTCTCGCTTCAACCGAACTGCGCATGTTTAGTCATTTTTTTTTTTCTTTATATTTTATATATATATTTTATATACAGCGCATGAATTCCTTCTCGGTTGGATGTTGTGATGGTTTATCCTGCTGGGGAAGTGATTAGCCATTAACAGTAGTGAAGATAAAGACTACTGCACAACCTGCCATACTGTCTAATGCCATCGATGGGCACACGTGGAGTTATGAATATGAAACCTGAGGCAGAGGCAGAGCACTAAGGAGCGAGGCTGTGCATTCGAGGAAGGAAAAAAAGTTAACTAATGTTGGGATTCAAGGGAAGAAATACAAAGGGCGTGCAAAATGTCTTCACGAAAAAAATGAGCTGATGTGCTTGAAAACCGATCAGGCGTGTTATGATAGAATTGCATACAAGTTGCATTTCTTAACTTCCTAAAAATGWAAGAGAAAGAATTATTTGATTATAAGCTAGCAAAAATCCGTGAAAAATCAACCAAGGGTTTAAATCAAGGGTGGAAAGTCTTTAAAAGAAGGCGAACCGAAAAACAGTACTTTGGCAGAGCGTTTTAATGAATCTTAAAACTCAAGCGGCACGGATACGTGCCGGCAACACACTATGAGTCATTGACCTTTAAAAAAGATATATGTGCTTACAGTATATAGACGTCTTGCCAGTGTGTGTTTAAAGTCTGGGGAGGATTCAGATTTTAAAGTGTGTATTTGGGTTTTTGTATATGTCAGGTAGTACAGACATTATCACTACTTTTATAACAGGTTTATAACATTTTTACCACTACTGGAATATGGGAGCGACATCTCAAAAATGTAGAACATTCAAAACATGCGTGTAATTATTATTTTGGAAAAAAAAAATTAAACAACAATAAAAACACATGATTATGTGTATCTGCRCTATTTCTTTGCCTATGTGACCCATTTATTTTTATTATTTTTTGCTTAGTCATGTTTGGATAGTTGGTTAAAATGAACTAAAATGAACAATTCCTGATATTTTTTCTGAAAAAAAAAAATTATATATCATTCTATATCGCACAATCCTGAGCCCTATATATGTTTATTAAAAAAAAAACAGTAAAACATATCAAATACTCTGAGCTTTAACTGTACAAAAAGAAATTCTTGGTTTTATTTTACATTTTCAGATCTTGTGTTACAGTTTATCCAGTCACATGGAAAAGTGTAAATGATTTAGCTGAAGGGGAAACTTATWCTTCAGTGATTTTTCATTTCTTTAGCCTTCTCTTGTCTGATAACTAAACTCATGAAATGAAAAAAAAACATGGCTTGTATATAGAACAATAAGCTGCAGACATAAACAGAACGATTAAGGATGACTGGAGAAAAAGGCATGCATCTTTTTTTTTCCTACATCAAATTCAAAACAAGTGTGTCGCATCCAAGAGATGTTTCATGACATGATACACATGATGATGATCGACTACGATCTATGCAAGCCTCTGCAAACTGGGTCATGAGGTTATAACCCATGATTCACTCACACACGCATATCCTTTCCCTCACTGAATTCCTGGACTTTTTTTCCTGGATGGTGTCACTGAATGAAATATTTTCAACTGTGAATTCTGACACCAGAAATGTGTTGTTTTACATCCTTTTTTTTATTATTTACGTCTCACTTCACTTCTCGACATTTACAGCCTACTGAAACCTAAACCTGCATCTCATGTACAGAATCAAGTCTTCTTGTATTTTTTTTTTTTTTTACTCAGCTACCACTTCCCTGATTTGGAGATTAAAGAGCCAGTTCAAATAATAACAGTTACGTTTTGTGGTGAGAAAGATATGACCTCTGAGATTAAAATTTACAGTTTCATGTTTTGTTGTTGTTTCTTTCTGGTATGCTATATTTAACATCCGCACATTCTTTCCTCAAGTTAATGTGCCATTTCTAACTAAATACATAAACAGTGCATACCAGATATTCAGTTACATATTGGACTCCAAAATCGACATTTTAAAATGTATTTGAAAGTTATACGTTTGCATTTGAAGTGTGGTAAAATGTTGCAGTTCCTCTATAATCCTATAGGCGGTGTGCTATCAATCATGCACACAAAACAGCATTGTATAGTGCTAGCAAACCCTTTGATAAGTTTGTTTAGAATTGTACCACAATCTGAAAAAATAATTATATTGAACTGAAAAATTTGTAAAATCATGATACTCATGAAAATCACAATAGAAATGAAATCAACACCTAGGTATTGTATATATAATATATTATCAGGAAATATCATACCTATTTCGAAATATCATACATATATACTGTATATATTTTTATTTTTTATTTTGCAAGAAATTTGCCTCGGCACATACAAAGCATTTTCAGTATACGAACGACCAAACCAAGCCCAATTGAACGGCGGCTAAGTTGCACGTATGTCGGGGAGCTGAGTGAAACTTATTTGCGTCACAGGAACAAAAAGAAGCAAAGTKAGTTTACAGATATTTTATGGTTTTTTTTAATGAAGATATAGCACCATGAGACCCCAAAATGTTAGCAAGGATGATAGCAAATACAAAACGTAGCGACTTTTAGAGTCGTTTTTTAAAGCAGCTGGTGCCAAGATGAATCATAAATTAAGGTTAAGTGACGTTTATTAATTTCCCAGTCTATTTATTTTAGATTTTACATCATGTACATGTCCTTTCTAAATGTTTTGATATGCAAAAATATGATTAAAGTGTTGCTGGAACGGATTATCTGCATTTACATTATTTCCTATGGGAAAATGTGTTTCGCAATACGAGAATTCGTCTTAAGAACTCGCCTCCAGAACAAAATGATTTTTTTTCATGCTGAGGTTTTACTGTATTTATCTAAAGTGAAGTAGAAAAGTATAAACTAGTAAAAGAAAAAAAATGTAGAAGAAATATTCACAGCTAGTTGTGAATTTCACTTCTTGTTGGTAAATTARTGCCTCAGCAAGAAATCAAGGAATGTCAGAAAACATCTGCTAGGGCTAAAACAACAAGAGGTTTATTCCTAATATCTTAAACATCAGCTAGAATCGTACCATATGAATTAGCTAACGTCTATTAGCTAGCTTCTACAATACAAACTGCATCTACACACATTAACAGCTTGTTATAACATGTATTAGTATAATGTATTTACAATTATTGGAAATTTTAAATGCAAAAATATATGTTGTGATGCTGTGTGGCTGAAATTTCAGTGACGAGAAAGTAGATTTTTATAAGTATGTGGTAAATAGGGTTAATAAAGAAACAAGCCTGCAAATTTATCTCCGTGAGGGAGAGAGGTTTGCTTAGCAGAGTTAGCATGCTAACAAATGGAAACTTCAAGCAAAATGATGTCTCTCTGAGGTAAATGTTTTTATTCAGTGATTGTGAAAGGGTGGTGAGGTGGAAATAAACATTACAAATATACTAGAGGTTGACACTCCACCCTTGTTTTTCTCCTTTTTATCCCTGATATGCTTAAGTAAGCTAAAAAACTGGGGGTTGCTTCGAGTTCAGCTTATCTTTAAAGATGACTAACACCAGTCATGACTAACACCGAGCTGCCATTTTAAAGCAAGTCCTCGTCAGGAAGACATCGAGCTGCCCTTCACACCAGAGAGAGAGAGCGAGAGAGAGACTCATACAGCTGTTTTTAAATAATAGGGGATGTTAGTGGAGCTGAACGGTGGGGGAAATGGTGCTGTAGGACCAGAGGACTGACCAGGAGAGARACCCTCACGAGGCGAATCACCGCTCAATTTAGAGCAGGGCACGACGGGTCACGCTGCCTCAATTAAGACTCTGAGCTAAGACGCCAAAAACAGGACATCCTCCCAAGTAGCTACTGAATTCACATACCATAGTTAAAAAAAAAACATATGCAGTTATGTATGTTTTGCTGTATATATCACACTAATTGCTGAATAATGCAATATTTTTTTCTTCATTAGCAGTGTTAGTGTTGGCGTCTTTCTGTTCCTGGGAAATCATTAAAAAACAAAAAAAACATGGTGATCATTAGGACATTCTGTGGTACTGTAATAATAAGAGTTAGAAACCGTCATGGTAAGCAATATTAAGGAATATTATTTAATCTAATGCAAATAAAGCAGCTGCAAATGCACAATTTCATTATTAATTCATACCAATCTCATTAGCGGCTACAATAAAACCGACAAACAAGATATTTTACTCGTATTTGTTAAGATGATCGTTCTTAATTACTAAGCATTACATGCACACACACTTCTCCCAGCTGGACCAGTGAGCGGTAAAAAAAAAAGAAAGAAAGAAAGAAAGAAAAAAGACAGCCACCTACAATGACAAAAAAGAAGGAAAACTAAGAGAAAAAAAAAAAAACAGAAAAATCGGCCAGCTCCCGAGACACCACGAACAACTTACAGAGGCGAGTGTCATGAGAAGTGACAGCTCTGCTAATGGGATTTTTTATGGCTCTCTGACAGTTTTCTTAATGACAATGACATTTTTTCTGTAATATCAAATAATATTGATGGACGGTGTTATTACATGCTTATAAGCATGCACAGGAATTGTACAGCACGTGACGACTAAACGTGCTAAACGCTGAATGAATCTGAATCATTTGGTTAGATATTAATCCCTTTAAAGCTCAGATTGTTATCCAGGTATTCATCATATTGGCTATGTGCTGATGTCGGAAAATAATCAATGACAGGTTTTGAATGATAAAAATATTTAAAAAATATAAACAAAGACAAAGCATAATTTTCCCATGATAGATAGATAGATAGATAGATAGATAGATAGATAGATAGATAGATAGATAGATAGATAGATACATTTTGTATATAATAAAAGTATATTTTAAAGTGATTCTCTAATTAGTCTCTTTTTGTTTCTTATGATTTGAATGAGAAAAAAAGCACTAAGTTTTCTCTACAGAAGAGGAAAACTTAGCGACTCTTGACAATACACTAACATTGGAGACTCCTTCATACATGTGGCTTATGGAGAATAAAGACTTTTTTTCCTTGTTACTATTTATTACTATGGCAATTATAATGTGTTCAAGTAAGCACATTCAAATTAACCTGAGACATGACGCTTAAACAGTATTTACAATTTTTCATTCCAAAAAAAAACGAGTGAGAATATCATGAATCTTGTCAAAGAAATGTATATTGTCTTAATATGAGATTATAAGATGAATTTTATACAAACCGAATATAAGATGATTAAACCTATAGATTTAGATATAATGTACATATACACGCAAACACATATATTCTGATGCCATATTTTATTCTWTTTAAGCATACATTCCGTTTTTGTCTATTACCAGATTTAAGCATTTATTTCTAAAATAGAACAAGAAATTTATACTCAGAATAGTTTATATAGGTTTATTTTATCTTATTTGGTTATTTTATCATATATTATGAAATAGTAGAAAATCCTAATTCGGATCCTAAACTATATATATAGTATAACTCCATGAAGAAAT
>QMIH01001239.1:60715-77974 GCA_003987875.1 Clarias batrachus
CGTCATTTGAGAAACTGTACAGAAAATGTTGCCACCACTGCTGCTTTTATTCCAGGGTTGAACATGTTGGAATTAGTTGGACTGTTCCGYGGGGGTTGGCTGTAGCTGGACTTGGACGTGAAAGAAGGACGTACCGTAGGCCATTGTTTACTCTACATCATGGACATTTCACATTTGCACATGTCATTTCTTTTCCTTTTCTTTCTTTTTCAATTACCAGTTTTGCACTCTGTTTTTCTATGTAGCATCATCTGAAATATTCTATTAATTTACACAAGTTACTTAATTACATTATGCCCCCCCCTCTCCCCCCACCTCCTACAGTTTGTGTAACCTGCTACTGCTCTAACACAATAATTTCCCCCACGGGATCAATAAAGCCCATTGATCGATCGATCGATCTATCTATCTGTATCTATTGTCAATGTCATCTGAAGTTTGAATTTCTGGTGCTCATGCATATTTTTTTTCTTATATATTTTTTATTTCTATTCACTTGACAGAAAAAAAAATTCCCATGAGTTTATAAACAAATAATAAATTTACAGTTAATTAATTAATTAATATATTATAACAGATTATTATATGATATTAATATTAATCAAAATAGTGATTTTTGTGATTGTTAAAGACACTGGGTGCATTTAAAATTTAGTTTTGAATCACTCATTTCAAAATACAAAGTTTGTCCAGTGGGACAAAATGGATATTTATTTATTTATTTATTTATTTCTGTGATTTTTAAGCAATTTTTCATTTTCTTTAAAGTCATAAACTTGACTTTTGAATAGGCAAAACAATAATAGTAAATAAATATTAATAAATATATCAAATGCTTATATAATTTTTTTTTGTATTTAAAAAAAAAAAAGTATTCTAATAGCAATTTCAACATGTACTGCCTTAAATACTTCATCATTCATCCTTCCGTTTTTTCTTTTTTACTATTTTTAAAATAACTTTTAGCGTTTGTTATTCCATAAACGACATACATTTCTTTAGTTCTTACTTTGTTTCACTAATTTCAACATATAAATCGAGCACAACGCTTAAGTTAAGATAAAAGACTAAATTAGAGCACAGAGCTGCAGCTGTGGCGCGACATGTGGAGATCTGGATGAAACTGGAGCCTCTCTCCTGTGCTCCCTTTTAGCCGTGAGGAGACCCTCATTAGAAAAGCAGCTTGTTCACATCAGCACAGCTTACTGACAGAGCTCCGGCCACGGGCGGCCACTCAGGGTGGAGCGGAGAGGTGCAGGGGTTAGAGCTACGCACGAGACGAAGGGAAAGATCTAAAATAAGAATCGCAGGGGGGTTAAAGCAGGAGGCGCACAGAGGTGAGAGGTCGACTCTGATGTCTCAGACACTGCAAGCACAAAACTGTATAATCGCAAACAGCTTGAATTCTTTTTTTTTTACTTTTGCATGATGATGGCTAAAGGTTTCAGTGTGTAGTGGTTCTGTTAATATCTTATACACTTCTGCAGAATCCCAGGACATGAACATGGAAACAAGGTCTCGCTTGGGTTGTGAATGAAGGCAGATTTTCACAGTGTTGATTCTGTGTGTGAGATTATGATTGGATGTTAATGCTATTTTGCTGATTTGTTCATTGACTGACACTAAACTWCACTTCAATGGGACTGAACATCTGTAAAACATTTCCTGAAAGAAGTAAAAGAAATAAAACCTTTGGTACGAATTAAAGCCAGTCTAAATTTGTGAGCACTTCTTATGATTTAAATCATGTTCTACACACGTATGTACAGTAGTATATTAAGATGAAAAATTAGAGGAAAAAGTTTTCTCTCAAAAGGTCACAGATAATTAATGTGGCAAATAATAAAATAAAAAAAAAAAGATAAAATTAGATTTAAATTTGTACAAGCACTTAAACTCGCAGTTAATTAGTTAAAGTTTAAAWGTAGGAGAGGAGGAAAAAAAAAACAGCACACAGGCATTAATAGTGAGCATGAACTAATGTGCTAAGCAGGAAAGAGGACAGCAAATAGTCATTAATTAGTGCTGCTGCCTCTGTTCTGTGAGAAAGGAGCCGGGGTTCAATCTGAGCCTGGTGCTTAATTTCATACGGTGTTAATTACCAGCGCACCAAAACACCTTACTTTAAGTGTTACACTGGTTTTATAGCGGTGTGACAATAATGTGGTGTGAAAGTGCAACGTGAACCTGATACACGTGTACTGGATGGATAAGTGCTGTTGAGATGATGGTGCTTGATGATTAGAGTTCTCACAGCTGTTGAGAGGCTTCCTGAAGGACTTTTCGTCTTTCATGTTCAGTCCATTCAGCCGTTCCATGGAAATTGTTTGTTTTTTTGTTTGTTTTTTTGTTAAGCCACACAGTGACCTATAAATCACTGAAATATAAAAGCCATCTAACTTAAGGCATGAACCAGTGAGAAACAGGAGCAGATGATCAGGCTGGTGATGCTGAATGCTGAGTGGTTGGAACAGACGAGGGGGGACATGAGGCTGCTGCAGAGGTTATTATGTAAACAACCAGTTTTTAAATTGCATCTTTAGGCACTTTGCAGGTTGCCGCAGGAAATCCTTTGATGTCATTTCATTTAATTAAATATGTGAAAATGAAGGGCGGCTCAAAACTTTTTTTTTTCACGGTATTGAGTTCTCCTAAAAATGTGTGTTTAAGCTCCAGCGGAAATACTCTCAGATAATATCCTGTTGTTGTTTTTTTCATACCTGAATCTCAATTTCTCTCACTCCTCCGCCGAATGTGCTGTTTCAGTGTCTTTGTAAATTTGCTGAGCCACGCCCCTTTAGCAAAGCTGAGCAGAGCTGAGTGTCAAGCCAGGAGAGGGGAACCTTCTTATATTAAGTGAAAAAATCGAATTGAGTTGATTAAGCCATGGCCAATTTAAAAACAAACAATTAGAAGATAAAATGAAGCATTATTTTGATGCACTCTGGGGACCCGTCTCATAATTGTGTATAATAGGCGCCCTTTAAAAAAAGTYGCTCATTATTGATGTAATGTCCATTCAGAGATGCTTTTCTGCTCATTTCCATCTCATTGCTCTTGTTAGTTAGTTGTTCATCTCCATCTCAACAAAAGCATTTTTTTCTTTTCTTTTTTTTTTCAGATAAAAATCATAATTTAAGCCACGGTGCTTCTGCCGCATGATCGTGTGAATATTTGAATTAAACCCCACAGACATCATCATATTTTCCTCTACAGTGATATTTAAAGGTTTGTAGCTGTATAAGACATAACAGCATCAAGTCGAAGTTTGGAAAAGAAGAAGTTAAACAAGTTAGCGTGCTTATTTCCTTCATAATTACAGCCAGCTTCAGTTTCAGCAGGAAGGAAATGAAACATGTGAGAGATTTTTTTTTTCTTCTATTCACGCCTTTGATCTTAAATTCCATTTGAATTTTCCGGTTCCACCTAAAGCTTATTTATTTATCAGCACATCATTAAAACGTGTTTTCTGCCTCGCTGTGCTTTTTGATGAGAAACGGGATTAAACCATTTGCCGTGACAAATCGGATTCTTCTCCTTTCTTCTTTTATGGTTCGTGCCTAATGCTTACGGTAATGACTTTCCTTATAATAACAAGGACAATATTCAAAAGAATACAATAAAAGTATCATCTGATATTTATTCTGTTTTATAGTCTGTGTCAGACAGTCTTAGAAGCAGCCATGCGGTTTAGTCTTAAACCTATAAAAGAGCTCTTTTAAAAGGTCCTCAGTTCACAGAGGCAGGAAAATGAGCTTTTTCCCAAGTCACATGACCTCTTTCAGAAAACTCCTGTCAAGGGCCGAGTATTCTTCAGAAGGGAGGGTGGTACAGAGAGGTGAAGAGAGACGAGAGGAGGAGAGGAGAGGCGAGGAGGAGAGAAGTGTTCCCCATCCTGATCCCATCCCTGCTGTCAAGACAGCTGACATGAGAGACTCGGGGACCAAAGGCTTCGCAACTCTGGACACTGACCTACTTCTCTCTCCAATTCCCAATCTCCAAAAGGAGCTCAGCTCGCCAGACGACATCCGGCATCACCCGCGTTCAGCCTATCCCATTCTCTATTGCGTACACACACACACACACACACACACACACACACACACACACACACACACACACGCACACACGCACTTCAATCAATGTTGTTTGAAGTTCTTGACAGGCGTAAACATTAAAAACAAACAAAAAAAAGTTTATGGGACTATTTTAGACGCTTCTTAAAGAAACATGAGATTCTTCATTAATAATAATAATAATAATTATTATTATTTTTATTTTTTATTTATTATTATTATTTTTTATTATTATTTTTTTTTTTTTTTACTTTTTACTTTTCTTTAGATTTCATGCTTGATATTATTTTATTTTATTCTGTTATGTATTTATTTGTTTCWTATTGATATTGCACTAATATTTAGCACTATTTTAATTGTGTTTTATTAAAATAAAGATTTATACAGACTATTTTTGTTTATCTTCTGTTCACATAAATTTTTTCTGTGTATTTGTTTTAACAAAAGGTCCTTTTCTTATAGGGTATTATATGATTTATTTTTTTTTTTTCTCCTCGTTTAAAAGCATGTGTTTGGTTTGGTATCAGCACTCCGTTGTAACTCCGTTCGCTGCCAGCTAAGTGTGAWYTCTCCAGCAGAGGTTGCAGGAAGTAAAAGCAGAAAAGTGCTGACGGAAATCTGCAGTGACCCTTGATTTCATTAAGCTAATGAAATGACATTAGGCTGCACTTAGCCTGGATTACAGGCGTCTCCAGAACTGTAGTCATGTCTGGAGGTGATTCATCTGCACTCGGAGATCAAACTGGTGGCACCGGAACACACGCAGAATGTGTGAAGGCTTTATCTTCAGTTTTTTTCCATTTATTCATTTTTGAATAGTTTGTACACTACAGTTTGGCTTTAGACGTACTCGTATTTGGCCTGGTACAAGAAAGTGCCACTGAGGGAACGTACTAAGGATGCTTTCATAGCTATTAGTCAATTTGCTCAGTCTAAATCAAAATTGAAATTCAGGTTCGTTTGCTATTTGGGTTGCATGAATGATACACAGAAGAATTTAGCATTCATTGGTCAAAAGTACTGGAAAAATAAAAATTCATACAAAATATTAATCGTGTGCATTAAGAAATCACAAAAAGAAACGAGTTCATCTTCCCTATTTAACCACTGAACCCAATCTCCAGAATATCATCCGAGCGGCTTTCTCACCTGTATTGATACGTCTTTTGAATCGCTACTACTTCCACGAACCACTATTTATACAAGTTATTATACACATTACTGATCGATTACATCAAAAAAACAAAACGCACATCAAAACCTTCACATATGTCCAGAGGTCTCCGCACGCGGCAGCTGCCGAGCTTTACCCATCATCGCTTGAGAAGCAGCTGTACCCATAAAGCCGTACAAGCTTGTCAAGGATTTTTAGCACAGTAATTAAAGGTTATGTTTCAGCAGATCTCTTAAAAGTCAACTAAGCAAATGCATAACTTTACACACACCTCCGGTGCTCCCACCTACTGCTCCAGTGCGCCTCATCCTCTCTGAATCTCATCTCTAGTCAAATCCTCCAGAGATCCATAATCCCTGTTTTAATTTCCCATAGGAAATATGGAGGAAATACACACCAGCTATATCACAGAAATTAAAAGACAGAAAAAAAAAAACAGGGGGAAAGAAACAGTGGTGTGACATGGAGTGAAAGGCTACAGGAAGCATGTTGAAAAGGGTAAGGCTGAAGTGATGAAGAGATGCTCATTGGCTTGGGTTGCATGATCATTGGGGACCATTGCGTAGTTGACCATTGGTTGTAGAGTCTGTAACACTGCATGCACGTTTGTTATTTTTATTACTTTTGTGCAACTAGAAATCATCTTGAATCCCCCATGATCTCAGAGGTCTTGCTTCGACATCATGACCATCCTAGTAGCTTTGGAACTACCAGCGCTTTGATAGGAGCAAGCTGCATGAATTGGATTGTGGGAAAACAGCAGCACTAATGACATGACTAAATGGTCACATCACTCAGCAGTTCCATAGCAGCTGGCGTGGTACATCTGCTCAAAAACCTTCCACTAAAGGTGACATTTACTTTGCACTACAAGCAGGCAGGTGAGTGAATTGTCTGCATCGTCAATGAATGTTCAGAGGGAGAGTGCAAGAGACGACTCTCTGCTCGAGGTCATCGCTGGCAGCAAGATGCAGATGTACAGAAAACAGTGGGTGGAAAACTAGGTTTGTGTGCGTTACATYCAGAACCGATGCATGCTCAGTGGACGTGGTCTATACTCTTTTTCCAGTACAATCAAAGGCATTCTGTTGCCAAAGGTTTCTGGAGGAACTACTGCTGCTTGTGAGTTCATCTGACTACTTTTTTTTTTGTTTGTTTGACCGAAGCTACAGTCGGTATGGGGTGGACCAGGGCTCATTTGAGGGGAAATGTAGGGGGATGACATCGCCCCTGTTGAAAAAAAATCACCACCCCCTCCCCCCYTACTATCCCCTTCAGATTAATGATGCTGTGTATTATGTAATATTTATCATGAAGAAGAAATATTCAAACTTTCTACATATATGATAAATAACGGCGATTAGCCAATCAGAATTCAGTATTGTAACTCAAAAGTTCACGCAAGTTTGCGTCCATTTTCGCGCTGTTCGCATTTTCGCAACGGCCAAGAGAACAAGTCAAGCACAGCTTTTGACATATTTCAAAAAGAAGAGAACTGAAGGTATGACACATGCGCACAAATCCTCACACGATGAAAACGAAGCATTCAGTATAATATGTGAGTTTTCTAAACGACCGACAGCTTTAATGCTTCTAAAGGTTCTTTACCCAGTTTGTGTCATTTTATTCTCAATTTGAAAAAAGATGATTTGGTTTTCCATTAGACGTTGTGGCTTCACCCACATGCTTGGGTGCAAAAGGGTCAGAACGAGTAATTGTAATTTGATTCTTTTTGTGTGTGTGTGTGAGAGAGAGAGAGAGAGAGAGAGAGTGTGAGAGAGAGAAAGAGAGAGAGAGAGACTGGTGCGTAGTGGCACTGGTGCGTATTCTCTTCCTATAATCTTCCCCAGATAGTTTTAACAATTGCATGTTTAAATGCATGTGTTTTGTTTCGGTGGCTCCAAATTGATTTATTTCAGGTTATACTTTGTTAATGAAGCTGTTCTTAAAATGGCAATGTCGGGAACAACGTCGATGTGGGGACAAGTGCAAGTGAGAAAGACTGGATTTGTTTAACTAGCAAAATTGTTAAACTCATAGTCACAGTCAAGAAAACAGGCAAGGGTCGGTCGATCGGAAAATCATGATATACCGGGGTAGGTAAATTTGAAACCAAAATAATGAATCAATGTCATACATGGTCAAGCAATCACAAACAAACACAGTTTGGTAATGTCCGCAAAACTCACCGCAACGTATATATTTTGCAACGTCCCTTTATTTCATAGTCCGATTCAAGCACCTGGGTAATTGGGTGCGGGTGTGTTTAAAACTCTGATGATTAGGAACGTGATCGGTGGAAGTTGTAGTCCGTCTTCGCCATACTTCTATGCGGATACGATTTTGTCTGTTCTAGTCTTTGCTAGCCAGACGGGTAACAGTTCCTCATTTTTTCACATTATCCTACATCACACCACACAGTCCGCGGTAATTTTTAAGCATGCGGAGGTTCCTAGAATAATGCAAGTGCCATGAAGCAGGAAGTGATCGGTAGAACAGAACTAGTCTACGGYCCATGGTTGCATTTAACTGCATTGTATTTTAACTGATTTAGCCATTGTTTTAGTTCTTGTTCTACAATCTCTCATAAGTAAGCAATCCAACTGACCCGAACTGTCCGTGCAATGCTTGGTGATGAGCATTAATGATTGACCATTAAACTTGGAAGCACCGGGGCGCAGTGCCATTAGTCCACTTTAATAACCCATGCAAATGGGACATGGCATCACAAACATGTAATGAGTAAATCTGTTATGTATGGCGAATAGATCTGTGTGAGTGTGTGTTTGTGTGTGTGTGTGTGTGTATGTTTTCGTTTTATTACTGCATCATTAGATTAATTTAGTGGTGCATAATGGGTTCTACATGTTTGGAAACAAACCTATAATTAACTCGGGGCAGAGGTCAGTGTAGCAATTGATGATGGAGTGGTACAGCGCTGGTATGAGTCCCATCTGGGAGAAAAATCTCCTGCAACACACAAAGACTAAGGGGGACTCTCTTCAAACAGACGCATGAGGGAAATTAACATAAAAAGATGTTCATTTCACATTTCTGATACCCAGAAACAATCATCAGCTCCAACTTCAGTTGAGAAGTCTTTCTACACCGGAAAAGCAAAATACACTAAGCTCATTGAAGCCTCCTAGCCTGAAGGTGAAACAAAGAATAGCGAGCTTTTTACATTAGCAAAAACACTTCCTAAGAAAGTTGTTTAATTCATGTTATAAGAGAAAATAAATCATTGTCTCTCCTAATTTTTTTTTTCTTACCTCGTTAAACTGAGGTGTCATCTCATTTTCCTTGTCAGCAAAGTGTGACTTATGCATCAGAGACTGCATGACAAAAGAACGTCATGCAACTGTTCATCCCTGATTCATTTTCCGAATCACGGTTACTTTATTTACATATGAATTGTGTTGACATTTCTATGCATATATATACACGCGCATGTAAATAGATACACAGGTTATCTTTTAAACATCGCCTAATTGGGTTTCACAGCTCACAAACTCACATTGCACTTCAGCATTTTGAGGTTGGCTGTCACATCCGAAATACGTCAATTAACAGGTCGCGAAAAACAGTGTCATTGCTGTCCAAAAATTAGCTCTGCATTTCCGAAAAAAGTGAGCATGCCAAATATAAATACACATTAAAGTTTTCCTGCTAAGGACTCTGTTTACTAAACAGATGATACATGTGATTTAGCTTTGTGCAGAAGAGGTAAGGTTCCATCAAGAATTGACATAAGTGTATTGTAGGGCGAAGGCAGGATGCAAGTGTGAAACATCAACATGTGCTTTATTAGATTACACCTAAAAAAAGTCATTAATGTTTATATTGATGATGTGTGCAGGTCTAAATGAGGTAACACCAAAATACGATGGGTGTTCAAGTCAAGCTTGTGATGAAATTTCTTGTAAATTAAGGCGTGAAAAAAAAAAAAAAAAAAAAAAACGTCAAGTACAGTATGGTGATGAGACTCTTAGCTGCAGTAAAACGTTTGAATGGTGCAAACGCTTTAAAGAAAGCCGCGTTTCCATGAAAGGCCATCCCGGCCGTGGTGGCTCGGAGCCTACTGCAACCATTGCATTGAACATTCAGCAAGTGGAACGTCTGATCCTTGAAAATTGACAGATAACTTGTCACCAACTTACAGAAGAGACCAACACCACCAGCACATTACAGGCACTCGGCTGGAAGTTATTGATACGTCCACCATACAGTCCCGACCTCGCTCCAAACCATTTCTACATGATGGGGCCATTAAAGGAGTTCCTGGGAGGCCAGTGTTTCATACATGAAGCAGACAAGCCCATCTTGGTTCCAGGGTACTGAGGATGTAACTTAAGTGTCACAGCTTTGTCCCAGACATTAGGCTATAACTTTAAGTTGGAGGTTTATGACATTGGAAAGTCTTCAGGGTTGAAGTGTTTTCAGTTTTGTAAAAAAAAAAAAAAAAAGAAGAAAAAAAGAGGATGAGAAGGAGACGCCTCTGTTTTAAGCTGCTATAACACAAGTGAGAATAGGAACTAACTTGGTCTGTGACTGTTCGACAGCATTAAATGTACTCTTCACAAACAGTTTCGAAGTAGTTCATGCTGACAAACTGCTCTGGGACGCCTGGGTAACGGTAACTGCTTTGTGTATGAATGTGTTAATGAATAAGTCCATTTTGGTTGGCATTACCAGTAAATATCTAAGAAAAGTGCACACGCAGGCATTTGCAGCTCGGGTCTTGTTCCAGGAGGGTCCGTGATGAGGCAGGATGGGCCTCGATGTTTGAAAAGTAGCCATTATGTTGAGGAGTAATTAATAAATCATTTGCATATGTTGATCCGGAGCACTGGTTCTGTTCTAAGGATGAGAAGCACCTGAGGGGCGCGATAGCAGCAGACAGCATGCAGGCTCGGGAAAAAACGCTCCTTTGCTTTTTACTCGGAAAACACTAGCAACTAATTAGCCTCTAATTGCCAATATTTTGGCAGGTGTTTGCGGTGCCCAGGTGGAAAGAGCTCATCACGGCAATCCTCAAGCGATGCGTTCTCTCGTCCGGGGCAGCTTGCAGTGTGGGATGATAGATTAACAAGGATTCCATCATCATTAATGTGAGCGCTAAGTCTGCACTGTGTTATTAATGCCATTAAGCTAACAATGGAAATCAACCACTGGGCGCCGTTAGATAGTGTTGGGTTGCTTGCCATTATGAAACCTGCTGAGGTCCCATTAGGAGGTTGCAATTGGCAGGAGATTATGGTACAATGCTATAATGCTATATATTAGATATAGTTTCATAGCTCGTTATAATGATTTAAGAATTAATATGTATGCAAATTTGTAAGTATACACAAAGTTAAGTTTGCACAACTATTTCAAGTAAATAAACTTACTTGATTATTATGTTTATTGGGGCAACAACTAAGATGGACTGGAAGGGAACCTATTGTGTTTTCTAAAAATCTGAAGGACTATGTTTATTTTAGTGGTATTATGTTTGTTTGTTTTTATGTTTCTCCACTAGTATCAAGAACGGAATGCATATTCAAGGTTATGGATGGATGGATGGTGTTCATTGGATGTGTGGGGGATGTTATGGGTCAGATGGATGGATGGATGGATGGATGGGTGGGTGTGTGGCTATATGGATGAGTGGATGGATGGATAGAGTGGTACAATGATGTGAGTGGTACAATGATAGAGTGGTAGAATGATGGTAGCAGTTAAATTCAGAAGCCCATAGGAAACATCCTCTGACAATGTATGGAGAAACATATGCTATCTAATTTTGCTAGAACTTGCTCATGCATTAAGACAATTACCCAAAACACAAAACACACTGCCAACTCAGCAAAGGACTTAATCGTGGGAAGGAGTGTAAGGTTTTAGACTGGCTGAGTCAATTATCAGCCTATAACCCAATTGAATAGCATGTCAGCTCATGAAGAAGAGACTACAGGGACAAACCACTTAATACAAACAACAACTGAGAGAAGCTGTGATACCAGAATAGAAAAGCACCATGATATCGATGGAAAGTAAGATGTATGCAACCAAATGTTGTTCTTATCATTATAGGAAGGTACATCGGAAAGTCCATGTATTTATATTTTTATTCTACACCAGATATCCAACAACCCTCGAGTTTTGACTGGGCTTGAGAATGGCACTATGAGTACATTGACTTGTACAACCCCTGTGGGTGGGCTTGGTGGATTGGACTTGAGGCAAAACTGGGYCTCCCACGGTMGAGACAAGGATCCTACCACTAAAACGTCGATGCTAGCTATTCAACTAGATCTTAAGTGGGTTTTTACTTTAAGTCTATCTGTTCCAAATCTTTGGCTCAACTGAAAAGCTGAGTGGTCTACCCTGAAAAGGTGCCATGTTAACACATTAACACACTATTAATGAAATCTTACTGTCATATTTTAAACTCAAGCTCAGACGTCTTGAGTGTTTAGCAGAAACAAAAGAACTGGYCTTGTTGTTCCAATACTTTAGAAGGGAAGGCCGTATACAGTAAATCATTGTRGCCTCTCACGGGGCCCTGAAAGAGTTTTTGCAACTACAGCCCAGGGAAACTTTTCCTGAAGTCTTTGTCTTGATCGGACATCTCCAACTAAATGTAAAGTTCATAAAGAGGCTTGTGCAGTGGAAATATTCTCAATATGTGTCATGGATTCATGAGGTGAACTACAAAACTGCTAATTTCTTTGCTGACTCATTTTTCCTGCTTAATATTTGCTCTGGATTGTTTTGCGACACGTCTCCAAACTGTCAAATCGAGGACTTAAAGTGTTAAAATATAAATTCATGGGCTGGTGATGCAGCTTTAAAAAAATGCAACCCCAGAGAGCTTACTTAAATATTGAGCCAAGGAGGAGTTTTTTTTTTTCCCCTTCTTCCCTAGCATCGTTGACATTTTGGCAGTAAGACCGGATCAAACTCTTATGATTCCCCGAAGAGTTTACATCCCTCCCCCCTATTCCCAATAAAGTGCTGAGCAAGCGGAATGCCAAGCACTTGATGAAGAGAAATGGAAAGCACACAGCCAGCAAGACATCATTAGAGCACATCTCTCATTTCCACGTGTAGGAATGTACACAGATGTCTAGTGGGGGAAAAGGAACGAAGTCTGGCTGCTTGGCGTGCAGGTTAAATCCCTACTCAGTGCTCGTCACTGATGTCTAGGCACATGAAAAATGAGACTACTGAAAAAACGTACTTTTGCTAGCAGAGAACAGAAACGGTGATGGATTTCACTGATGCTGTTGCATTGGTTGGATAAATATTACATCCTGCAGCAACATGAACTATTCAGCGCATCACCGTGGTGGAAAAGAGATACAAGAGATTTAGAGTTCGATGGACAGGAAGCGGACATGTGTCTTTTCATTGTGAACAGRCTCAGGGCACAGACGCTGAAAATTTTACATTCTGGTGGGTTTAGGTGATATAATATAGAACAGAACCCATGCATAAATTATACTGTAAACCTTCGGACATGATGTCGCATCCAAATGAATACAGTTGCTCTTGCATAAATGTTTTTACATTTATTCACTAAGATTTAATTCATGTGAAAATAATTCCTCATGCTCCCAGAACCACATTTTCATAATTTGAGAAGGTATATTATTTCAGAATATCTCAGAATATATTCATTCATAATATACTCGTGCCAGCAGGGAAGAAAAACTCTGTAGATGTGATAACCTGGTCATTCAGTACATTCARGTCGCAGCTGACTTCATTTTATTGCCGCGTGACGTTGCTGAGCCTAGACCTGACAGACTGAAGCAAGCCCAGATCATAACACTGCCTACAGAGGCTTGTACAGTGGACACTATGCATGATGGGAGCACCGCTTCATATATATATATATATATATATTTTGGTTTGTTTGTTTGTTTGTTTGTTTGTTTGTTTGTTTGATGCAGCCCAATAATTTGACCCTTCTGCAATGGCGACTTTTATTTCAGCCAGGCAATGTATATACTGTACCAACACATGGTACGTACAAGTCTTGTTGCTGTATAACCTGAGAACCTAATATTGATAATAAATCTATAAATATATTCCTTTCACCTTCATTTTTACATTTATATACAATATCACTCGGTGATATCATCCCTTCTGTTCTGTTGTTCGACCTTGAGCTAGTGCGATGCTCTCGGGCTCTTTCTAGAACAGTCCTTGCTGTTTCCCATGATCCACTGGGAGCAGCGAGGGCTGTGGCATGGCGGCACTGCGCGGGGYTGGCAGCCGATCAAAAGCAAACACGCTTCCTGTGCTCATTCTAATTATATCTGCACACACATACACACACACACACACACACACACAACTATAAACACAAATAGTTAGTAAGTGATAGCTAGCACTCGTGGCCTGGAGGAATGCCTAGCAGACAGCATGCTAATCAGGCTACCTTTTGCCACGGGCTATTTAGGGAATAGCGTCTCATCCCACCAATTCCCTATGCCGAGCTACGGAATAAAGGAGGGAAAAGGGCTAGCGAATTCCCACGTTGCGCCATTCAAGGACAAAAGGATCTCAGATGGATCTTTATCTTCGCTCTTGGCGAATATCCATACCAATTATAGCAAACACACAAACGGCACACAGAGAGTGAGTCAGAAATGTGCAGGGCACGACTGAGATTACGGACAACACGCACGTACGAGGAACAATGCTTCCTCTGATGTGTTAATGGCAAGGATCGTTTTCTCAGGAGAGCGTTCAGGTGGCAAGAATGATGGTCAAGTTTAAGATTTGCAGCAATTCTTTATAAATCAGTTACAGAAATATCATTGTCTATGGCATATGTATGTGTGTACGCATTTTAATGCACCGCTTTCTGAAGACATTGCAATCTCCAAAGTCCTTTCCAACCTTAGCATGCTCTCTCTCCCTCCCTCTTGTGACGGCGGTCCCTCCAGATCCTGGCTCTTCTCCAGGATCGGGTGTCTGGGTGGAGCAGGCTCGGGCACAAAGCACATGCTGAGCTCCGCAGGACCCCCATACACGCGCACACACACACACACACACACACACACACACACACAAACACACAAGTTACCAGCCCCTGGCGCTGACATACGCCTCTCAAGGACGTGGAGAAGTGGGCCATCGTGCGTCTCTCCTGCTCACTTTTAATACAGGACAGGATGAGCACTCTAAACAACAACAACAACAACAACAAAACTGATTTGAAGTGGATATAATAGTCAGTATCTATCATATCTAGTACTGCAATCATTCTAGATTTTGGTCAAAAGACAGTGTTTTAAAAATATAAATTTAATTACATATTTCATCCTAGATATACAGAGTGTAAACACTTAAAATGGTTGATGGAGCACTATCTCAGCTCTTCATGTGTCCGTGTCCTCAGAGTCATGCTCTGTACCTTCCCCCTGAGGGCATGGCTATAGTCAGATCACACTGTTTTTTTAGGACTCACACCATCTTCTCCCTGCTGTTCTGCCTCTGATCGACCCATTCCCTTATCCCGTTCCTGTAATGGACACAGACCGAGCAGGACCCGTCTCCATCTTCTACCGGGACATCATGTGCTCTTCCTGTTATCATCTGGGGCAGCGGGAAAGCCTCCCTTCATCGCCGCATCTCCTAAACCGAGCGAGCAGAGGGAACCCGGAGGCCCAACTCACCGCTTTTCAAATTTAATGCTCAGCCTGACGTCCCGCTGGATCAATGGCATTATTTTCCTCACACGATAGCGTGGTGAGAGGCGGCAGGCAGGGAGGGGTTTAGCCCCGGTGTGGACCAGGCCACATTGATTTAGACCACGCTGAACTACGTGCATCTTGGGCAGAACGGTGTATTTGAGGAAGGTGATAGGAGTCCTGTGCCAGAGAAGAGGCTGGAGATCAGGGCAGGTGCCAGAGACATTGAAAACAACAACGTTTACAGATTAAAGCCAGGGAGAACACATTACAGCTATTAGACCCTTGATTTGTGTTTGTGCGCTTTTACCAAAGATCACAAGTCCTCCTTCCCACCAAAAAAAGAGGCATAAGAGACAAAAAAATGCAATGGAGGATGATGGAAGAATGTAAAGAAAAAGAAAACAGACACCATCCAAGCGCTACAGTGCCTTGAAAAAGTAATCGATCCCCAGCAGATTCATCAGGATTACAAAAGAAACTTTACAATTTTGTTCTGCATCCTATTTTATTTAAAGAAACTGAAATTGGTTTTATTCATTCTCTATATGGCTTATCCTATACAGGGTCGCAGGAAGTCCGAACCCTATCACAAGAGACTTTGGACAAGGTGCCCATCCATCATGCACACACCACAACGCAATTTGGGAACGTCAACAAGTACCCGGTGAAACCCCACCAAGCACAGGGAGAAGCTCCACACCAACACACACACATAGCCCCAAAGTGGGAATCAAACTCTTGACCCTGGAGGTGCAAGACCACAGTGCTAACTACTACACCACTGTGCTGCCAAAAAAAAGTTAATGTAAAAAAATATATATGTTTGCGTAGGTATTTAATATCTGTGCTGTGGAAGCTCTAGGTTTACACACATGTAAGATATTGTGCCCTAATGAAGACACAACTGGCTAACAATTGTCCCCTAAGCTCTTCTGGATACACAAGCACCTTATTTCAAATATCGCCCGTCAGACTGTGAATCTAAAGAAAAACTCTGAAAATGAAAACCTAACAGCATTCTAAAGAAATAATGAAAGCGAAAGTCACATCCAGGRTTATACCCAATGTTTGGGTATTGCAGTGAAAACAGTTGGATCCACTTTGAGGAAATAGAAGTTTTAGTGAATTCTTTTTCTTCACATATCTCAGTTTGTTAGGAAGTTGGGGTCAAAGCACAGGGTCAGACATGATACGGCAGAGAGRGTTAGGGGCCTTGCTCAAGGGTCCACCAGTGGCAGCTTAGTGGTGCTGGGGCTTGAAGCCTTCTGCTCAGTAACCCAGAGCCTTAACCACTGAGCCACTGCTGCCCCAAAACACATACAGCTTCGCAACAGCAAAGGCCACAAAAATGAGTTGAACTCTTCAGTGTTGCTCTTCAGAAAAAAAAAAAAGTGGACTGGAGAAAAGAAAAAGAAAAAACATCTCTTCACGGCATGTTTGGAGTTTACCAGAAAGAAACATATTGCTCCTGTTAAAATGTGGAGAAAGGTTTGTGGGAGGAAAAATGACACAGTTGTCTCCATGTGACCGTTTCTTAACAAATACCATTCGGTGATTAGTGAAGTATGGAGGGATGCCAGCATCATGTAGAGATCGTGTGAGTGTTTCTCGGCAGAGACTGGACTTTACACTGAGATGAAGGACAGACTGATGTAGAGAAATACAGGAGGATATTGCAAGACAACCTGCTTCACTCTGCTAAAACTCTTAATGTTCAAGTTAAAGGTTAAAAGTAAATTCCCCTTTCAGCAGGAAAATCAGCTCAAGGCCAAAGCACTACAAGGTTGGTCTATCAACATAATGATTAATATCCTAAAGCCAAAGTCCAGATCTGAATGACAATCGGAATCTGTGGAACCGATTGAAAACTTTGGTCTTTAAGTTTTATTCAAGCATCCAGAAAGATTAGATTCAAATCACTCCTAGTGCTCAAAGCTGGTAGGAACTTAAACAAGAGACAACTTATTGTRGCTTATTCTACAAAGTACTAGTCTAAATGTGACTAAACTCATTTGCTGGCAAATAAAACATTCCGACTTGGAAAACGTATTTCAGGTGCGAATTTGCAATCCAAATAAACCTCATAACATTTCCTAATTTTTTAAAAATAAGTAGTATTCCCTTTCCACAGTTTGTGACAGACGACACTGTTTTTAGACCATTTACAGTACAAACCAGAACGATTAGGATGATTATACCCATTTTCTTTCTATACTATGAAACCGACAACTTGATGAAAGCCTGACTCACTGTGAGGACGTCACACTCAAGTTAGATTTGTTGCCCTTAAGATAACTAAAGACAGGCAATGGCA
>QMIH01001239.1:97785-111469 GCA_003987875.1 Clarias batrachus
AACAACAACAGATTTCTGCTTTACACTTGACGTAGACTTTTGAAGGAAAGCTGCAGCCTACCTGGACGTCAATAAGGACTGAGCTGAAGGGCTCCCAATCACTACAAACACCACTACCTCATTGTTTTTTTTCTTTACTCCCCCTCTCTGGCTGACTTACCTGGTCATAACCGTACGGGCGCTGCGGCTGGGCTTGTGGAGGACCAGGCTGAGGTGGTCTGTACGCTCCGTACTGCTGCCCTTGGCCTTGGGGGTAATTAGGGTACTGTGCAGGACCACCTTGAGAAGGCCCTACGAGACAAGAAAAAGAAAAAAAGCAAGTTAAAACGCATCCGAGACTCGTGTACGAGCCCACGTCTTGGGTTATTAAAAAAGTTMCAAAGCAGCATGAGCATTTTTTTTTACCCCCAAACGCACATTTTGTACCTCTCTCTGCAACTATCTGACAAAGTTCCGTATGAAAGGGCGTACGTTTGAGTACCGGATCAGACGCGCCGCCGCCGCAGAGCAAATCAATCGGGCTCAGAGGAAGAGGAGTAGGATGAAGGCCGTCTCCGGACTCGACTGCGTATAATAATGATGGTGGCAGACCCGCGAGAAGCGAGCCGCCCTGCTAATGTGGCCCGACATCAAGGAGTCCATAAAGCTCCGTTAAAGAAAAAGAAAAAAAAAAAAAAAAAACAGGCTCATTAAGAGTGACGTGGGCCGGTCGAGCGCTCGGCCATTACGCGGCATGCTGGACTCGCTCGGATTCCGCTCGCTCGAAAACGAGCCCACGCAGGATCATTAGGTGCACTGGCCCATCTTAACCTTGTGGGCGCTTGAAAGAGTGTCTTCCAGATGGTGCCCACAGCTTTGCGGTGTGTGTGTGTGTGTGTGTGATTCTCCACCAGCTCATTATTAAGACGTGAGAAGCCTTGAGCCCAGGCAGAGCGTTCAGGAGGGATGAGCTGACAGGATGTGAGGAGGGGAAAGTGGGCTGGGGGGGCACGAAGCGCTCCCAAAATCTCACTCGTCTTTTTTTTTAATTATTCTTTTTTTAAAAAAAAACGGGAACCTGGTCACCTTTCTGCCTTGTCTTGTCTGTGTACACGGCAAACGCATGAAGCTGCACACAAGCTATTAACACTGCTATAGCCAGAGACGCTTTTATTCCTATCTGGGCGAGTCGATCGATCAGAAAAGAAACAAAAAATGTAAAACAGAAATAGGCGAATATCAGATGCCTGAAACGAGTTGGCTATTTTCAGACGCGTGTGAGGGATGTGATGTGATCACAATAAGCAGACCAGAGGTTTTTTTTTTTCCCTTTTTGACAAATCTGGTAACCAAGGCGCACCTCGCTGACATTTTTGGTCTGAACAAACTCRGGGATCTCACCGTAGCCTTGCTGCTGGCCCGGGTAGCCCTGCTGTGCGGGATACTGCTGCTGTGCGGGGTAGCCCTGGGGCTGAGGGGGGCCTTGCTGATAGGCTTCCTGCTGCTGACCGTACTGAGAGTTTCCTACACACACGAGAGAGAGAGAGAGAGAGAGAGAGAGAGAGATGATTACTTGAAAAAACAAACCATAAATAATACAAATCCTTTAAATCA
The DNA here is from genome assembly GCA_003987875.1 of Clarias batrachus. Taxonomy (NCBI): domain Eukaryota; kingdom Metazoa; phylum Chordata; class Actinopteri; order Siluriformes; family Clariidae; genus Clarias; species Clarias batrachus. The sequence continues at coordinate 99,379 of QMIH01001239.1, forward strand.
TACGTAAGCATCAAAGGATCCATCATCTTCGRGAAAATCAAAACCATMATCCRAGTATCTACGCTCATTCCARTTAATCATTTTATATATTATTATTTTTTCATTTATATATATTTATTATTAGTTTATGAACCTATTTATTATATTTTATTTTATATATCAGAATATTCAAATGACCACAGATAACTAACACGTTACCAATCATGGCAGTTTCCTGAATGGCCACCAGATGGCACTCTCACATCATTACTCAGTCTAYAAGTGCACCATCATAAAAGGAGCATTAATACAACTTAAAGTGTGCGGCATGAGCAATAGCACAGTAATTACAGCATCTGGTACAGCAAAAGACGCTCAACACTCCAAGTCCTTTGGACTCGATCAAGCTATTTTCAATCTATTTAGACAGAGGCACAAAAAAAAAATGATAACCTTGAAGCATAAGAAACTAGTGCAGAAAAATATGACAGTAAAGCACAAATCTGGGGGCGTTCATGAGATACAGGTTTAGACTGTCAGTCAGGAGGTACCCGAGGGGGAATGACTGCTGTAGACAGATAAATAAATAAATAAATAAATAAAAAAGACAGTAAGACATCCTTACCCTCAGGTGCCCCCTGGCCCCCGTGGCTGTACTGTTCGCCGTAGTAATCCTCCTGGCCGGGGTACTGCTGTGGCGGCCCTGAAAACACATGCACAAAAAAAAAAAAAAAAAAACACCTTTGTCTGACGTGCTCATCATATCCGATATTGTTAGTTTTAAAAACTAGAGTATCTTTGTGTATATAAACGTTTCATAAATCTGAGGATTCTCACACACCTTGGCTTGGTGCCATCTCTAGTGTTCATTCACAAAAAGAGCTCTATATATAAAACGATTATTAATACTATTAATGAACACGTCAGACGCGAGTAAAGAAGCTGAACCTTGCTGAGGTGGTCTGTAGGGAGGCATGGGCCTCTGTCCGATCACATGGTTGCCCTGTCCCATCATGCCCATGGGGTTCTGCTGYCCCTGRTAGTGCTGCCCGCCGCCACCAGGGGGCATGTTGTACTGCTGTGATGGAGGCTGCTGGTGCATCATGGGACCTGAAAACAAAATGCAACACTCAGGCACTAAATTATTACTATTATTATTATTTTAAAGCGCATTTTTCACAGATGTAAAACATTCAATTGTAATGTGGTACAAAGAAAAGAATAATCTTTATAATCAGGAGGTCCATTATCAAATCAGTCCGTCTGTTGAAATGTCTATGCGATTCCCTTCAATATAAGCACATAATAATAATTTTTAAAATAAATCACACACAGACATTATTTAGAGATGAAACCAAACATTTTCATTCTGGACTTCCAGCGAGCAGGACACTGCTACCTGATGTGCTAGCTAATGAATTGATGATTTGTCCACCCCTGTAATAGTGGAATGATTAGTCACGCCGGTCTGGGTCATGTGGCGCAGGTCGGCGGAGCGGTACCTTGGTTGGGCTGCATGTTCATGCTGGGTCTGGGACCGTAGCTGCCCATTGGCTGGCCCTGGCTCATGTTCATCTGGCCCTGGCTGCTCAGGCCYTGGGAGGAGGGAACGGCGTGGTTGTAGGCGCCCATGGAGCCGTGGCTGCTCGGAGGCATGTTCATGGTGCCGCTTGGCATGCTGGGAGGCTGGTTTGGCCCTGGGCCCTGCATGGGCATGTGGTTTGGTCCTGAAAAAAAAACAACACCACCTTTTTAACTCCATGCTCTTCTGAGTAACACCTGATTAAAAGCTTTAATCCATCACGTCTCACCCTGCATCACAAGATCCTGAAATTAAAGTTGTGTTTTTTTTCCTGCCGAACCTAACTAATAAGCGTTTGTGGAAACCGTACATATCCTCTGCAATTTGTTTAATGGCTTTTTTTCGTGTTAGTATATACTTTTTCATACGTTTTAACACTAAACTATTAAGAACAATATAATTTACAAATTTTGTAACATAAATGTTAAATTCAGGTAAATTCCCATACAAAATATAATACTCTATACAGGAGTACTTTTTTTAGTGCTGTAGAGATAACACAAAGCAAGAGTAGAGGAAAACACGACTTGGGATGGTGAATTATTACCGTATTTACCCTACAATACTGATACCAAAGAAACCGCGTTTGCATTAATTACAGTACATATAGAGGGGTAACATCTGTATTTTACATTCTAGGACTGCGCGAGACACAGCAGTAAAGTATGGAAAAGTACACAAATTCACCTTTACATGCATGTTTTTTAATTTTTTTTTAATAGTACTGCAATAAATTGAGTATAAAATAAAGTGTTTTGGGTGATATTTATGGTGTCAACTATAACATTTGACATCCAAAATTTGCAGGTTTTCACAATTCAGTGGTGCTCTAGGGACGTGACACTCRGGGTGGACTGTATTGCGATTTGTGTCCATATTGTTAAACGGTGTTCTCTTACCAGGCATCTGGCCGTTCATCTGGTTCTGCATGTGTGGGCCAGAGGGCGGGCCGTCCGAGGGCATGCTGTGGCCGTGGGGGGGCTGAGGGGGCGCGCCGCTCTGATTCATGCCTCCTGACATGCCCATGTTCTGTGTGGGGGGCTGTGAAGAGCAAAGCAAAGTTAAACCATAAACTCGAACTGGGCTTTCGCTCTCTGCTAGACACAAAATCAAAATCAGAAATTAAACACACAGTTATCAGTTCAGCTGAGTCTGAATATTTTCAGCACGTCATAAAACCAAGACTTTTCTATCATCTTTCACTACACAGAGATTGCCATCAGGCTACCTCAACACATCCTCACAAAATGATTTCTCATCACGCTACAAATCAATCAAACCCAAGGTGAAAACGCCTCAAGACGCACAGACCCGTCCCGGCATGACGATGCTCATGTGAACAAAGTCACCACCATAGTGTGCAAGGGTTGGAGCGAAAAAGTCAAAGAGCCCTGACCTGAACCCGAACCAACATCTTTGGGACTGACTCAAACTGGAGCCTCCTCTGTATCCTAACAACGGTACCCCTGATCTCACTAACGGACACGGATCTTCTTTAGCGAGGCTCGGAAAACTGATGCGGAGACTTCCCAGAAGACTGGAGCTTAACGCAACACCAAAAGAGGGTCAGATCAACAAGTGTCCAGATACTTTTGACAAAATAGTATCGTACAGACAGAATCACCATATGGGAACGTGTCAGGGGCGACTCGGAATTAAACCCGATTCATCATCTCGGGGATCTGCACGGTTTTGTGTTGGGAATACGTGCGTTACAGACGATCTCAGGGTTCCTCGGGTTATACGTATAATGCAACTGGTATCATTTCTGTACGAAACAAAATGAAATAATTAATGAATAAAAACACACTAGCGCGATACTTACAGCCGGGAGGAGAGACTGCATGTTCTGGTTGGAGTCTGCTATCGTGGCCAAGTAGACCAAATTTCTGTGAAGCATCTGCTGGTAACTGTAAGATAAACAGAGCAGAGAGACATGAACTCAAACTGTGAGCAAGTGTGAACAAAATTCCTGAGTCTCGTTAAATCAAAACAGTTAAAACAGGAATTTGTTTCGAGCAAAGCTGAAAACCAAGTTTTCTCAGGTCATGTGTCAGATTTATACGAGCTCCTTTTGCGTCAAAGTTTTTAAAGCACAACATCCTGGAACACACACACACACGTCTGCGGAATGACGAGACGCGTCCTACTTGAGCTCACATACATTATACTGCCAAAAGTATTCGCCCGCCTGCTTTCAAATGCATATGAACTTGAGTAACATCCGATCCTTAATCCATAGGGTTTAATATGATGTTGGCTCCGCCCCCTTATAGCTTTGCAGCTATAACAGCTTCAACTCTTCTGGGAAGGCTTTCCACAAGGTTTAGTGCATTTGAGAGGTCAGACACTGACGTTGGACGAGAAGCCCCGGCTCGCAGTCTCCGCACCTAATTCATCCCAAAGGTGTTGTATCGGGTTGAGGTCAGGTGATGAGTCTCGGCCCCTTACTTCCAGTGAAAGGAACTCTTAATGCTTCAGCACACCAAGACATTTTGGACAGTTTCATGCTCCCAGCTTTATGGGAATAGGTTGGGGACGGCCCCTTCATGTTCCAACATGACCACATCAGTGATTGACCTCACAAATATACTTCTGGATAAATGGTCAAAAATTACCATAAACACACTCCTAAACCTTGTGGAAAGCCTTCACAGAAAAGTCGAAGCTGTTATAGCCACAAAGGGGGCGGAGCCAACATCATGTTAAACCCTATGGATTAATTATGGTTACTCAAGCTCGTATGAATTTGAAGGCAGGCGAGCGAATACTTTTGGCAATATAGTGTACAGTATATATATAAAATCAGCTGTGAGAGGACTGTGAAGGAACTTACTGTGAACATTCTGCTGTTTTCCCTTTGCTCTGGAAATCCATGATGCACTGAATCAGCTGATTGTTTTCATCCAGTAGCTGATAAAGAGAATATACACAAACACACATTATTCTTCTCCCCTCGAAACTCAGCTTTAAATGAGGTTTTATAACAGAGCGTTGCTGAATACTCCACACTGAGGTTTGGATTCATTTTCTCAAACGATTATGACTGTATGGCAAATTGTTGCTTTATAGAAAAGCTCCCGTTCGAATGTATTAGCGTTTCTGTAGTACTAACATAACTACGGTTAACACTCCAGTCTTTTTTTTTTATAGGATGAAACCATTTTCTCTGCGATAACACGGATATAACTATTTTGTTTCTAAGTAGTAAGACTTAGAATTTATTTGCTATTAACTTGCAGACACAGAGCAGGGCTAGCCGGTGGTTAAGGTGTTTGATACGTAATCATAAGCTCCCTCAGTCCGAGCTGCCAATATCAGATCATTAGGCAAAGTCCTTTACCATGAACTGCTCAGATGCAATCTGGCAAAAAGGGTGAGGAGTATTCGTTGCCCTTAACCCCCTTACACTAATTTGAAGAGCACATGAAAAAAAAGCTGGCGAGTTTATAAATCTGACGGTTAATAAACGCAATAACAGGAAACTGTTTTGTGAATATTTCACTCTATTAAAACTTTGGTGGAAAAAGTGGGAATGTTCAAGTAAGTTGTGAAGCTGTTGAATCAGGTTAAGATTTAAAATTTTAGAGTTATAACAACTTTTGTTCAAAATCTTAAAATTGTAACATCATGATAAAAAAAAAATTATATAAAATCGTGATGTTTACAAAATTACAACGTTAACCGAATCGGCAACGAGATTGATTTTGTATCRGGTGGTGATACAGTCAAGAATTTACACACCATTCTCCAAAAGGCAAAATTAGTCAAATGACTAGGGCTCGCTACAGTATTTTGATCAGAAACAGTTAAAAAGAAAAAGATGCAAAGACAGTAAAAAATTGTCCAAAAGGAGATGTGAAGCAGAACACCTTTTATTCAAAATCTCACACTGGACAGTGGTTTAAAGTGTTTTTCATGCCATTTGCATTAATTTGCACAAATTCCCCTAATCGTTGGCATTACTTCCGGGTTTCGTGCTTGTTTCAAACTGAAAAAAAAGGCAATTTATTCATGTTTGTGTCACATTTTTTTCAGCATTTTATGTGCCTTATTTCATAGACATTATTCATTATATATTCATTGTTAGTCTTTTGACTGCTCCCATTGAGGAGTTCCCACAGTGGACCATCCGATCCTCACAAAACCTGACAGGTTTTACGCCGGATGCCCTTCCTGAAGCAACCCTCCCATTTTATCCAGGTGGCTGAAGTCTGGACACTGGGTTAGAATCGAACCCGGGCTTTTCTCATGGCAAGCGAGAAATCTACAACTGAGCCACCAATGCTCATGGCTCATTTCATGTATAAGGAAAAATATATTGTTTTGGAATGTCCAACAGTATGAAGGTAAACGTAACTTCTACGTAAACGTAGATTTAACAAAAAAAAAAAAACATGACATACTAGCTGAAATAAAAAGTTTGTAAAAATAGATAATCTAATCAAGTTTAATGTAATCACTGATATTATTATTTCAGGTTGAAGCCCACGTACATGTCTGTCTGTCTTGCTGTACGGCAGACAACTCCGTCTTACTTATTAATACAAAGAAATAAAATTGCAAGGTTGTAYATCTTGTACCTTGTTTACGCCAAGTTGTACTTCTTTTATYTATCTAAATAGATACACTCCCTGTTCGGTAATCGGAGAGTGAATCACAGATGAGAAATCAAAAAAGTAGATCAGATGAAGTTTAGCCTTAAAACAACTCCAGCGCATTAGAATTCACTTATACCACTTCAGAGGTGAAAAATATGAACTAATCCCAGTAAAAAAATATTCAGTTTAGCTTTTCTAATTAATATCTATTGGTGCGGGTGATCGTTTACATTGAGGAAGTAGCTAATTAGTATCTTATTTTAAAATAGATTTTTAAATCCAGCATATAACTGTTCTTAATCTCGCTGTTACTCAGAATTTTGATTTCACACATGGTGCAGGTTAAACTTTAGGCAGATATCTCAGGATAGCAGAAGTTCCAGTCATTTCTGAGATAAAGACAGTTTTCTGCTACTCATTTCRTGTCCTCCAATGTATTTATCTTTCACATTTATAGAAAATATTGTTTAATGTATGAAAAAAAAAAACTGATGGCAACTATGGATAATATAAAACATTTATGACATAACCCTAAGGAGAAAAAGAATATTAATTAATGAAATGAAGATGTCTATTTAAATAAAAAAATTTAATTAAACKATTTTATTTCATATGATCATATCTGTTGTATCTTTGTTTATTATATATTAATTTGTGCCCTAAACAAGGCAACATGCCTCAGGGCAACAAGTTAACTATCCATCACTAACTGCTGACTTCCTTTATTCCTATCTAAAACGTTAAATTGAATTCTACAAATTTACCTCATTTCAAGAAATCCATGTGAGTAAATAAAATTCAAATAATAATAACAGTTAATTTCCAGCTACTTATACGAATTAACCTGACCAACTGGCTAACAAAGAAGGCAACAGCTAACATTAATTGCAGTCAGTTAYAGAGCTAAGGGAGGCAGGCTGTGTCCCAAACCCCGTTCTGTTTCATCAATATTGCTGCACTATCAAGGGGACAAGTGAACAGGCTCCACGCCTTAGCTAGGGCACTAGCAAGTGACTAAAGTGGAATTTGGAACGCGGCGCAGGCCTTCAAACGAGTCGAATATGGCGGCGAGGAAAGCGTTAAGAATGACGTTTATACAAAGCACTAAATATAATAATAAAAAATTTAAAGGTTACCTCTCATGATACCTTCTTTAAGTATATATTTATAGCTTAAATGCGTTTCATGACTAAAATTAAGCCAAAAATGTTAGGCTATTGTTACGCTACCAAGCTAAGCTAGCTAACAGACTTAGCATCGTTTTTATTATCGCTGCGCTTCCCCCCCTAAAAAAAAAAACCCACACAATTACCTTCTGGATCCCCGCAGGTGTTATATCACCCTTCCCGCGTTGTCTATGAGGCGCGAAAGCCACCGACATGCTGACGTTTCCACACTTTTTAAATTAAGCTGCGGGATTTTAAAATAAAAAGAAAAAATAAAACCCCTAGCTACAGCATACACAATCACATACAGCTCGCGCTAACCAAATCCAGCGCAGACTGGGGCGGATCGTACCACTGGGGCCTGATTTAGGTGGGAACGTCCACGGGTTGAGTCAGGGRTTTTGTCATACTGGCGTTTTGTGGTCATTAAACTCGTTWAAATGGTTTTAACAGAACACGTATGGTTATACTTATTTAGAAGATGAACAGATCTTGTATTTTAAATAAGCGTGTTTCTATGTGAGTGTCATCTCCTTCCCCCCTTCGGCGTGAAGAAATGGTTCAGTCCTCTAAACCAATCTCAGGCAGGCCGCGAGGAATTTCAGTTACACGCAGATGCGCACAAGTTTAGCGTGGTTTTTACATTATAATCACCAGATATGATCAATCCCCTTATCGTGAACATGGTTATACGTTGTTCTTAAACATTTTAAGCAGTCACAGTGCGGTAGTGAGCGATGTATAGCTGCAAGTTTTCCCTCTGGTCGTTAGGAAGTCATGCCCCCGCTGGATTAGACGTGTTGTTGAGTTTGAATGGCATTTTGAAGATGGCGGGAGTTTAATCATGTGGTCTGAGTGTTAAGATCACAGCAGGCTGTGAGGGAGGGCAGATAACCTCTACTCAGGGATTAAACGTCATTCAGGTTTTAATGATCAATTAATAGTGTTATATTTGAAACAAGGAGATGACTAAACCTGATTTATTTGTTACTTGCACCCTAACCCATACAGATCTGTTCTACATCCATTTTTTTTTTAACCTTTAAAAAAAATTGTATAAGGAAAACATGAATAAGATCTCTTTCACCATCCAAATGGCGGCACCATGGCAGACAGATGCTGTGCAAAAGGTCAATGTGGGCTAACAAAAATGTGATTCATTTTATAATTTGCGATTTCATCGTCTATACCGCTTACGCTGTACAGGGTCTTTGGGCACAGGGCAGGGTACAACTTTTTGTATTAAATTTTCATTTGTATAGCGCTTTTAACAATTCTCATTGTTGAAAAGCAGCTTCACACAATCAAAAGAATTATTTAAGTTTGTATGAAATGTGAATGTGTATGAATCAAAATGGTCAGATAGCCCCTGATGAGCAAGCCGAGGGCGACAGTGGCAAAGAAAAACTCCCTGAGATGACAATAGGAAAAAGCCTTGAGAGGAACCAGGGAACCCAATCTCATTTGGGTGAAACAGAAAGCAGGAATTGATCTGCCTTTATACTGTGTGTTAGGTGGCAAGCAGTTAGTTCAGTATAGCAGTTGTTAACAGATGTTAATTGATGTTAATATGGAGTCCAGGTACTGTAGTTATTGGAGGCTCAGGTAGACTTGTAGGAAATTTCAGTCCTGAACTATTGAGCAACTGCAGCCAAGTACTCAAAGAAACAGCTGTCAACATCAGTCGAGGCCAGAACCGTCTTCATAGAGTGAAACTGGACGCATCCCAAAGAGACACACGGAGCATCCATGCGAYGAGATCTCCAACCAGAAGCAGGGCATCAGGATGAGTCAGATAAGTCCAGTGCAGAGGGAGTCTGGAACAATGRCAGCTCATGAATGACATGTGTAGCACGACAGAGAGAGGGAATGAGAGAGAGGGAGGAGAGAGAGGGGAGAGCAGACGAGGATAGATAAATATCTATATAGATATAGATAGATATAGTATTAAACTATATTTTTAATACTCTTAAAATATAGTTTTCTATTCTAAGGTCACGGGCAGTCGCCTAAGCATTTCACTACATATCGTACTGTGTATGAATGTGTTCACTACATATCGTACTGTGTATGAATGTGTGTGTGACAAATAAAATTTGAATTTGAATTTGAATTTGAATTTGATAACAGTAAGATATGGTCACAGTCACATAATGCATAAGGTGTATGTATATTTAGTGTAGAGTGCAAGCAGGGACTCTGGCAGGACTAACTAAAACAGCATAACTAAAAGGGAGAGCCAGAAGGAAACACAGACATGAGGGCTCCCTGAGATGTAAAGCAACCGATCACCTCACYGTCAACAAACCTAAGTGATCAATGAGAGTGAGGAAGACAGCATCTAAACATACCAGTTCACCATAATACTCTACGTCCATGAGTCCCCCAGATCTGCTTTTTTATCAGGGTAAATCTATTTACAAAAATGCTTGGTTAAATAAATAGATTTTTAATCTAGACTTAAACCCTGAGACTGTGACTGAGTCCCAAACACTATTTGGAAGGCTATTCCATAACTTTGGGGCTTTGTAAGAAAAAGCTCTGCCCCATGTCATATGTCAAAAGTAGTATTTTAAAATCAATGAGAAATTTCACAGGGAGCCAATGCAGTGTATATAAGATAGGGGTGACGTGCTCGTATCTTCTGGTTCGAGTGAGGACACTAGCTGCTGCATTCTGAACTAATTGAAGCTTGTTTATCCATTTACTTGAACAACCAGACAGTAAGGCATTACAAATAGTCCAACCTAGAGGTGATAAAGGCATGAACTACTTTTTCTGCATCGTTTAGTAACAATATATTCTTTAAATTGGCTATATTTGTGAGGWGAAAGAATGCTATCCTGACAGACTGAAATCTATAATTACACCAAGGTCTTTTACTGTTGCACTAGATAGAACAGAAAGGCCATGTAAAGTTACAGTKTGATGTAAAATCTTGCTTTTAGCAGCATATGGTCCTATGACTAGAACTTCTGTCTTATCAGGATTAAGGAGAAGGAAGTTAATTAGCATCTCGTCTCTTATATCCTTTACGCATTGCTCAACTTTATCTAGCTAGTTTTTCTGGTTTTGCTGAGACATATAACTGTGTCAGCATAACAATGTAAACTAATATCATGCTTATGGATTATGTTGCCCAAAGGAAGCCTGTAAAAGGAAAAAAGCAGTGGGCCTAAAACCGAACCCTGTGGACCACCAAACTCCACTAGAGAACATGCAGATTCTATATTCTATAGAGTCATTCATCGCAGGGTACACACACACATTCATTCAAACACTAAAGTCAATTTGTAAATGCCAATTCACCTAATTTGCATGTCTTTGGACTGYGGGAGGAAACTGGAGCACCTGAAGGTAGCTAACCAAGTGTGGGCAGAACATCCAAACTTCATGTATATGCATACCCGAAGTGGGAATCAAACACTGACCCTGGAGATGCGAGGCCACAATGCTAGTCACTATGCCACCCTGCTTCCTTTTGTTTTAAACTTTTTTTTCCTTAAAAAATATCATATTTTACCTGTTTAGGTAAAGCATGTTATAAAATCACACAAACATTACGCACATCCTACAGTATGCCTCACCTGAAACTTGACTCACCAGGCTTCCCGTGACCCTGTACAGGATAAAGAGTATAGAAGATGAATAAATTAATTATGTATACAATATCAAATCTACAGGATGGTCATGTTCATGCACATTGCTTTGCATTTTTAATGATTCTAAATGTTTTTTTTGCAAAGATATAAAGAGGTTTTTGTGTGTGTGTGAGTGTATGTGCTGAAAAAATAAGTTCGATCTGACATTGTAGACTCCTTCGAAAAGTCACATAGCAAAACACGCTCAAGGAATGATTGCATATTAAAATGAGCTTGAAGCCACAACTACAGCAGTTCGGGCCATGTTGTTTTTTATTGCATCATTAATGGTAGAATAAAGCATATATTTTCATCCTTTGTGCAGTTTAATCCCCAAATCAGTCTGAAATAAACAAAAACGATGCATCGGAGCAAGTTCTGGTTTCGCAGTGAGTAGCCTAATCCTTTAGAAACAGAGCTCAGCCTCGATCTCATCAATAGATAGAGAGAATTTTATGATCTCAGAAGCCTGCTAGGTTTTTCTTTCAAATGCCGATGGGCAAACTTCACCATCGCTCATAATTGGTCCTGATATGCCGCAGGACACAAAGCTAATCTCCTGCTGCAGCCGGGCGTCATCATTAATGCAGAAGACAAGGTCAGGAACCGGGGAGATGCAGTGGTCAAGCGAAAAAGCGGGGTGGGGTGGGTGGTATCTGTGGAGGCACGGTTTAGAAACAAACCGAGACTTGGGTTAACAAGCACAAACCAAAGAAAACAACATAAAGTGTGTTAGCGAGGGCTACAACAAGGCGAAAGAGATAGCGCTTGTTTACAGCGGGACAGACGTGTAGGTGGTTCATCTAGTGGCATGTGTTTGGGAGGAAATCAGAAGAAACCCATGTGGATATAGGGCGACTTTGAAACACTGGGCAGGAAGTAACCTCAAGCCTAAGGTTGAAACACTGGCCACATTGGCACTGGACACTTTAATAGGAACACACGCAAGTTGATCCAAGTTATCCAGTCAGCTAATTAATGTGTGTGGCAACAACTCAGTTATTTAAAAAATGATGCATAAACAAATCAAGAACTTGTTTGAGTGTTTCAGAAACTCCATTCAATGCAGTTTCTAGAGTTTAATCCGAGTTGTGAGCGAACCCAACACTTTGTTGAAAATGA
>QMIH01001239.1:145210-159654 GCA_003987875.1 Clarias batrachus
AAAGAAAAAGATAAAAAGTGTAAATTTTATCCCAGCTCCATCTATCAGAAGCAGCTTCTCAGTTAGTTTCTCGGTAAAGTCAAGTGTCGAGCTGAAATGGAGAGAAATTGGAACTAATGTCGAGTAGGTGTGAGACAGAGGCGATGCTGCCAGACGTGAAGCCTCCAGGCACTGTTTTGCTTTGGATCACGAAGCTTGATTTAGACATCTGAAAGCATCTGACAGGGTTTGCATGGATCAGTCCTCCTCATTCATCACTGTCCACAGGAACACCATGTTCTTCGATCAGTCTGCTATTGAGTGCGAGACAGAACTTCAAAATCCAACATAAAACAATCACAGAAGAACTAGTGTAGGCTGACATTTGCTCAACACACAATAACACACATTGTTTTAATTTTGTGCGGTATTAGAGAACAACGTTGTTGAATTATATTTCCTTGAAACTGTTTTCCTACTTCGCTTGCTTGCTAGTAAGATCGGCAGCCTATGTTATAAAACATACTTTCAAAACTTAGGAAACGTTGCTTGCTTTTAAATAACTTACAGTACAAGTCAAAAGTTCTACATCTAGAACAATACTGGAGATTTTAAAACTATAAAACGACACACATGGCATTAGGTAATTAAGCAGCAAAAACAACAATCTGTTGTTATTTTAATACATGAAGGTTAGCTGTTCTGGAACAGTTCTTGCAAGAACAATATTTATCAAGTGTATTTGGAAAAACCCATCAAGCTCCATGATGAAACTGTCTCTCATGAAGACCTAACCAGGAAAGCCAGACCAAAACTTACCTCAGAATTTGTAGAGGAGAAGTTCATTTAGAGTCACCAGCTTCAGAAATCACCAATTACCCTCAAACATCACCTCAGATTAGAGCCGTTATGAAGGATTTACAGATCAGAAGTAGCAGATCCATCTCAATATCAACTGTTTTTTGTAATCCTTGTTTCATGGTCTATACCACTTTATCCTGTATACAGGGTCGCGAAGGGTACACCCTGGACGGTGTGCCAATCCATTGCTGGGCACACACACATACACACACTCACATGCTCATTCACTCACTACAAGCAATTTTCGGAACGCCAATTAGCCTAATCGGCATGTCTTTGTACTGTGGGAGGAAACCAGAGTACCATGAGGAAACCCGTCAAGCACGGGGAGAACATGCAAACTCCATGCACACAGACTCAGTGGTGAGAATCGACCTCGGAACCTGGAGGTGCGTGGTAACAGTGCTAACCACTAAGCCACTTGGTGCAACTTGGACCAGACCACACATAAACCATTCTTTATACCTTTCACATGATTCACCCTAATGCATCCTAACATTGTTTGCCCCACAGAGGGCTTACACTCCTTCGCTTTCCCATTGCCCCCACTCACCACCAGCTAAACTCAGTGTCATGATACTCTACATACGGAAATCCAACAGCGCTGATTCAGAATGTCTGCTAAGTTGATTTCCATTCTGTCAGTGGAAAGGTACTGTGAGTCATAGTTAAGATTGAATTTGTGTGTATGAAGGTTTTTTATAAACAAACCACTGGTTTATGCCACGACTTCCACTGACAAAGTTGTTCTGGCAAAGTTATTTTTTTTTATTGTGTCCTTAATAACTAGCTAGCCCAGTATAAATGTTACAAAAATATAGAGTTCACACTGTACTGTGACTACTGATGTTTCCTGCTATATCTGGCCTTGTTTTTTAAAAGGATCAGCATCACATTACGATGCCTTCAGGGTACGTTCTCTAGTCATATCAACTTGATCCCCAGACTTCCAAAGGATRAGARATTTCACTTAAGCTAATAAACTATTGAAACGGCTCCTGAAATGAMGACAGGTATTCCCTAAGGGGGAAAAATGTCAGAGGGTAAAGTTGATTAGACCGCATCACTGTTCCACAGTATTGTAATGGTTTTTACAAAGCCCATTTTGGAACTCTTTGCTTCAACATTGCTTCAAACCACAATCTAGTAAATAATATCTCTGTCCACGGCGTGTCGTTTATGTGAAACGAACCGGAATAATCTCTTACCCCATGTGTCCTACATCCTGGTGGAACACTGTCATCTCACCTCTCTCTACAGAGGAGCTCCAGAAATAAAAGTTCTGCTAATGGACCGGTGAGACTCCATTGGCTGAGCCTGGAGCTTGTGCRAAAATGGTGGCTGCTGTGAGGAACTGATCCTTGGGGCAAGGGCACTTTGAAATAGAGCTTAGTACCTCACTGGCACACTGGGAAATGCTCATAGAGGGGATGTGACAAAAGATGTCCGGGTGGTCAACGGAGAGTTTTTACCTGCTTGCGTTTGTTGTTTTATCAGGAAGTATAAATTATATTTGCAAACCAAAAAGTTTTATCCAACCACTTTTAGTCGAGGGTTACATCGGCCAGAACACACCCTGAATGGGACATCGGTATGTCATTGAGGATCATGCACAYGTAGGGACAATTCCATATAGGTAGRCCACCTACTGGAACTTCACACTGGTGATCCTGGAGCTKTAAAGCAGTTACTGAAGATGAGTGAATGAACAATATCAGATCGACAGAGCTAAAATATTTGGATAAACGTTCTGGCCTATTACGCAAAATTCACTTTTTAGTTATTTTTGGACATATAGATGGATGTCCAGTGTGTTCCACTTTTTGCCCTATTAAATGTCTTTTCATTGTCCATAACACAATAACAGCAAAACTGATGTGCATGTAAAATTTCGGATGATTTATTTTAAATTGCTTGCTACATTCTTCGTGATCCAGGACGTTTGATGTGGCGTGACAACAAAAATGATTTGCTCAGGTTTGTCAGCTTTCAGAAAGAAGCTGTGTTTAATGTAATTACAAATTCAGTCAAAAAGAGGTTTGAGGACAAAAAAAAAAAAAAAAAAACCTACAAATGAAAATAGCAGAAAAACATCATCTCCGATCATAAATTAAGAGTTCCATAAGTGTTGTTTTATCACATATAAATTGGATTTTTCTTTCATTACTGGGGGAAAAGTAAATATGTATGTAAAACGTATCACATGACAATCTTCAATGACGAACTTTAGAAAATGAGAGGAACTTCAGATGGCCAAACGTACACAATCTTGGCTTGTACAATATAATATGAAACAACCAAAAACAAAACAAAACAAAAAAAACCTCAATACATTGAGATTTGTAATAAACCTATTCATGACATTATTAGGAAACATCATCCGTGGATCAGTTATATGAAATAGCAAAATATATGCATACTTTTATTTATATATTTATATATACTGTATATAGCGCTGCAAACAGAACATGATGTCTTAACGTTTGCTTTGAAATTTATTCTATGGAAAGAGACAACATTTGCAACAAGGTCCTTCTTTAGACAGTTCTGATCTTCCCAAAGGTCATTGCAGGTCATATATGTCAAATCTTCACCCAAAATTTTTCCTTCTCAAGTTCCTTAAAAAACACACACACACACACACATTTCAAGTGTCCCAACGAGCTCAGCAACGGCTGAAAATGTTTGCTCTCTTCATGGCCCATTATTCGTTTGTTTTCAAAGTCTGTGAGGCAGTTTCTAGGATTGGTTTCTAGTCCAGCTGTTCTTGTTTTATCCTGTTAGTCTGGAGTCCTCGTTGAGATCTCCGGAGCTCTCGTCGCAGGACGTACTCGCTGAACTGAGATGAGTCGACTCCGCCGCCGCACGATCCCACGATCTCGAAGCCGCGCTGCTGTAGTCGCTCCAGAACCTGCAAGCGGGAAATCGCACAACATAGTGAGAAGTGGAGAAAGATGAACGCTTTTACATAGACATTGATATGCTATTATATTTCTAAAACATGATGAAGATCAAATATATCAGACTTTTCAAAAAAGGTTACCCAGAACTACAAAGCAAAATACCCAGAACTACTTTTGCCAATAATTCATCTATTAGGAAACAACATATACCACATGGTGTGACCCAGAAGACCTCCAGAGGAACACCTTTAGATGAACACATAGAATATGTTGGCAGTATGGTGGCATTGTGGTTAGCACTGTGGCCTTGCACCTCCAGGTCCCCAGGAGAGTTTGATTCCCATGTCGAACTAAACTAAACACTAGTTGGACTASTGAGGTTCCTAGATGGTTGGATGGATGGATATATTATTTAATTAAAAAAATATGAGACATGAAAACATATTACTACTACTTGGATTGATACAATGAAGTCAATTCATTCCTTTAGTCAATGTGTATATATATGAAATATGAAAATGCATACAGTGGAACCTTGGATTACGAGCATAATTCTTTCCCGGAAGCGGGCTCGTATTCCAAAAAAAAAACACGTAAACCAAATCAAATATTCCCATAAGAAATAATGTAAACTCAAATAATTTGTTCCACAGCCCAAAAAAATAAATACAGAAAAATAATTAATACAATATATAAAGTAAAAATAAAACAAATTAACTTGCACTTTACCTTTAAAAAAAGTTAAAATAAATCCCAACAGATAGATAGGTGTTTCCATTTGTGTATTTGTGTGTGTGTTCCCTCGCCTCGTCTTACACAGTAAAACTCCTCCTCCCTCCCCCCACCTCGCTTTTTAAGTTTCACAACAAACTCACACAACGGAAACACTGTTTTAACGGGAAAAAAAAAATGTCTCTAGTGAGCACAGACTAACGAAATCACTGCTGTAAAGTAAAAAAACAAAACAAATAAAAAAAAAAAAACAGCTCCTTACCTTTGAAAAGAATTGCGACGGAACAGAGTTTCTGTGTAGAGCAGAGTGTCTGTGTGAAGCCGGGGAGGGGGGGTGTAAAGGCGAGAGAGTGTGTGTGTGTGTCGGTGTGCGTGTGTCAAAAAAGTCGGCACTTGTAAACCTCGTTTTTCAAGTCAAAATTTATTAAAAATCTTTGCTCGTCTTGCGGAACACTCGTAAACCGAGTTACTCACAATCCGAGGTTCCACTGTATACAAATTACACTTCAAAGAYGATTACTATAGTAATGATGACATAAACTATATGGACAAACGTAATCGACCAAACCTACAATGACATTGTATCCAAACACATACACTTCAATATGGAGTTAATCTYGCTTTTGCAGCTAAAACAGCTTCTACCCTTCTTGAGTGTTTCTGGGAGAATTCATGCCCATTCGGTCTGTAGAGCGTTTATGAGTTCAGGAGGCACTGATGTTGAACGAGAAGGCCTGGGGAGAATGAAAATCTTCATTCCAGTTAATCCCAAAGGTACTGGATAGAGTTGAGGTCAGGGCTTTGTGTTAGGGCCAGTCAAGTTCTTCCACACCAAAACTCATCAAACCRTGTCATGTTGGAATAGAAAAGGGCCTTCACCAAACTGTTGCCACAAAGTTGGAAGATGTCCAAGATGTCTAGGTATGTCTGAAGCATTAGGATTGTCCTTCACTGGGGATAAGGGACCTGAACTCAATAATTAACAGTTTTAGCCAAGTACGTTTGTCCATATAGTCTATTAAGTTCAAATGAGTAATAGTGATTCACTGATTCAAACACAATTCAAAAGGATTGACCGAATTGATTTCCATTTTATTACGAAGTCGGCGAGGAATAAGGAAAGGTTGTGTTTTTGCTTCAATGGCTCTGGTTTATTTCTGCAGCAACTGAACAAAAGCAATGATTCATACGGTGATGACTGATGCTGATTTGTTTACCTGAGTCGAAAAAAAAAAAGGAAAATAAAAAAAAGGGAATCATTCACAAAGTAAACATGTCTACTTGGAAAAGACATCTTTTTCAAGTTTCTTGAGCATCTGTCCCATTTTTTTTTTTTCCTGCTGGGAAATTAGCTTGGCCGCTGTCCACAGCATGGCTTTTCCTTTACAGGAGACATGGAAAGCATTTGCAAGTCAAACAGACCTGGGGTGTGTTAAAGGCTTGTCAGTGGTTCCATTGTCATTGCACTTTTTTTTTTTTCTTTTACAAGMTTGTGCTCTAAACTGGCCCTTTGACGAAAAGCGTAAACATTCCGAATGATATACTGTATATAGATGAGAGATACAGTACAGGGCTATGCTGATTGGTTAATGATATTTACTAAAAAGTTGTATTCATATGAMCTAAAACAGGAAATCTCAGGAAATCGTAGCATCGTTTATAATTTCCCTCYAAAAAAGGTAACAAACAAACAAACAAACAAACACAAAACCAGACTGAGTGTGTATACGCATGTTCAGTATGTTTGAATGTGTCCTGAATGTCCTTGTGGGTTCAAATCATCACATTCCATCAAAAGTCCTCAGGGAATAGAGCCTGTGCAGCATGGAGGCACAAACTCTCACAGCCTGAAACTCCAACCCCCCAATACCTCCATCGCTCCAGGCTGCCTGCAACCCCCTGCCAGAACTACAAAGGTCTTGCTCTTTTGCATCACCCTCCACACACACACACACACACACACACACACACATCTTGGCTCCATTAGGCCCAGATACAGCATCTACTGCGGGCTCACTTTAATAACCAAACAGGATTATGGGCTGTGCCTGAGGACAACCTACTGGCATTTGTGTGTGTGTGTGTGTGTGTGTGAGCACGCATGTGTGCATGCATATTGCTATGTGCTGCTACTGTTAATTTCACATCTCGCTCCCTTGGAAACAGATAAAGGGATTTTATATTTTTAAATCGACAAAAGTATTAACAGTCACTGCAACACTTTGGTACATTGTGAGATCCGCATAATATACAGAAACTGGAAAAAATGGAAAAGCTTCGTTATACACAAAAGGAAAAGAAAAAATAAACGCRGGTAGTAAACATGAACAAACTTGGGTTTCATTAATCCTGGCCAAACAATGAAAGGCACTCGAGTGTTTTCGCTAACTAGCCCCGAAGACACGTAGCTCAAACCGGAAGAMATTTCATGGAGGCTTTGCAAGAGCACAGCGAAACTAGCTATCGCGGACACAGCAGCTTTAACACAAGCTAGCTAAGGCTCTCAGCTCACTCCAGTCTTTCCGGTTTCGATACCGTGAATGATAACGATCATGGATATGGATTTGATTAGAGTTCATGGATGCCATGAATGAGAACCCGTGTACAGAGAGAATCATCTGATTTCAGAGAAAAATCCTGATTAGATCAAACGTCTGGAGTGAGATTAAAAGTTTAGTCAGTGATCTAGGCCACGGCCGTACCTGAACAGAGTTGAGATGGCAGTAGCCGTTTAGCGGGAAGCGGATGACGTGCGTAGAATCGTGGTTCCAGCCGGCGTTCACCGAGTTGCACATGACGTCTCCGATCTCTGGGAAGATGTCCTCGATGAGGGCCTTGTCTCCGCTGAGCGTGATGCGTTCCCCCAGGTCGGGCGCCACGCGCACCACTACGCACTCGCACGGACACGAGATTCGGTTCAGCTCCCGCTCGTGACGCCAGCGCTCCAGTTCGACCAGCATCGGTTGCAGCTGGAAATACCGCGCYTCCTCGTAAAGTAGACTGAAGTCCTGCACGGGCAGTCAGACAACGAGTGAATAACAAGAAAAAAATGGACATGATCAGAAAGAACTTCAGCAGAAAAGTCTTATACGATTACGTCAAGAAGTTATGTACAAGTCTGCGTAAAATTAAGAAAGGTGTTCAAGTCAAACCAGGACTTCTGAACCGACACTTATCCCAGCGTTTTCTCAGTACTACCTGCTTCATTTCTAAAACCCTGGCCTCCCAGGAACTCCTTTACTGGCCCAAACATATGGAGACGGCTTCTGAAAGTCTGCATTCAAATGTTTTACTGCGGCCAAGAGACCCATCACATACCGTGCTGTGAATGTCAATCGGTTTTCCCCCTTCATTCATGATTACGAGTCCTGGACTGCCTTGAAAACCCCTCATACTATAGAAACAATAAAATATCAGAACAAGCGTGCTAATCTAAACCTGTGATTTGGTTTGCAGTTGGAATGTAAGCGGGTYAGCAATAGTGAATCACTTRCAGGAAATGCAACATGATTAATACAAGACACAGAAACCACTAATGCTGTAATTGCRAAGTGATTAAAAAATAACCAAATAGCCATGAACTCTCCAAGAATCTTTGAACAAACGTAGCCTTTCCGTGAACCAGAGCCACTCTAGAGTCTTTGCTTATTTTAGCTGACATAGTTTCCCCATGGACAGACCATCAGATAATGGGATTATTTGTTTTCTCCCAAGGCAAATTTGTAATTAAGGGCCAAATGACACACAAGAGCAGGCCACTGGAATGCAAATGCGTTTTATGGCAAGAACAAAGGCTGTAATGTGCGAGTCTGATTACAGAACACTTAGTGTTTACTATACACGGTGTTCTGCATACGCATTGTTTCAACGACTCCGTTCTGTTCAGCCAATTCCGAGTCACGAAAGCTCCTTCCCACCATCTGTGCATCGTGCTCGAAAGATCGTAACGTCTGGCATCAGCTACCGTCATAATGGCTGCATCCATCAGCAGAAGCAAAGTTTTAGATAATATATACGATGGAGACACATCATTGACCCCAGATCTCATTCTCTCGCTCTCTCTCTCTCTCGCTCTCTCTTTTGCTCACTTTGAAGTCATCAGGGATGAGAAGCTTGGACGTCCTGAGGAAGTTGAGGATGTAGCGGAACATGTGACCATCCCTGTCGATGAAGTAGTGTTGCTTCAGGCTGTCCAGAACAATGGGCTCCGTGCCATCAAAAAGACGCCCTATTCTGCTCAGAGAAAGAGAGACAGAGAGACAGAGAGATGATAAAAAGAAGGTGCTATCACGATGAACGGCACACATTTTCACGTTGCTCTTATTCTTAGAGGATACACCACTGCAGTAATGAGGATCTGAACTACAAAATGCAATAATGAGATGAGAACTCAGGGCTTAAACTACGAATACCTATTTTTGTCTGAAAAAAGCCCCACGTCAAGTAGATGTGTGGTATTTTGWATGATGTTTTGGTTGGTGTAACAGGTAGGAGGACCTCAAAGCTCCAGGGTGTTTGGTTCAGGAGTTTTGTGTGCTCTCTGCTTGGCAGCATTTGTATCTCCAGGTGGACTGCTCTTCTCCCAAAAACATGCCAGAAGGTGGACTCTAAATTGCCCCTTGGTCTGACTAATTGAGTGACTGATTCTGCAGTTCTTGGGCTGAATAAATGAATTAATGAATGATTAATCAATCAATCAATCCATCCATCCATCCATCCATCCATCCATCCATCCATCCATCCATCCATCCATCCATCCATCATTGTTAAAATCTGGATCCGGATTGCCCTTAATCATGATTAAGCTGTTACGAATACCATATTTTTCCCCAGCACAGAGGTTCATGACCTGTTGCTGAATGACCAGAACACCAGCTGAGCACAGACACAACATCAACATGGGCTCTATGCATTCTCTCTGCGGGYTCGATACTGGCTGTCATGTACGAGTCCTCCTGTTCTGCAGGTAACACTTTTAAAATTCCGTGACCAGAAAAAAAAGCCTGCTCACCGCCAGCCTTGAACTACAGTTATTCAGACGTTTTTGCAAAGAGGTAACAGGGATGGGGGATCACCAGGAGACACTSACTCACTCACTCACTCATCATCAATACCGCTTTACCATGCATTTAGGGTCATGGATCCTATCCCAGGAGGCTTAGGACATGAGCATGGCAGGGGACATGCTGGACAGGGTGAAACTCCATCACAGGGCATACACACACATCACACTCTACAGGCAATTTGTGAATGCCAATTAGCCTAATTGGTCTTTGGGAGGAAAGCAGAACAGGCAAACTCCATGCACAAAGAGATGGGACTCRAGCCTGGCCAGGATGACCGTGATGAGATGACTATGTTAAGCCTTTATTTGTCACATGTACAGTAGGTTGAAATTCTATCTTCGCATATCCCAGCATAGGGTCAGCCATCGCACAGCACCCCTGGAGCAGACAGGGTTAAGGCCCTTACTCAAGGGCCCAACAGTGCCAGCCTGGCGGAGATGGGGCTTGAACCATTGACCTTCTGATCAGTAACCCAGTCGCACACAACCTTCACCGATTGAGCCACCACTACCCCCTCTGGTTTGCTTGTAGTTCACGTAGCTGTTAATTTTCTACCATGAGAAATTCTTGAAACAGTTTGTTTTTCCCCCTGTGTTAAACTTGTTTTAGAAACGCAGTGTAACTATACATGTCTAGAAATAAACACGATGTTCTTTATTGAATATGTTGCTGTGGTGTGCTAGGAAAGTGATTAACATTGGAGTGATAACTGTTGCACACTGGGACAATCTGTCATTGATTATTTTCCCATAATATCTCTGCACATCTGTGGTATTCATCTGGATACACAATTTTATTTTTATTTTCATGTAGTCTCGTGTACTGTACTAGTGCACTACTATTATGTGATGCACCATGAACCTGGAGAAACGCCACTTCGTTCCAATGTATACAGGCTACGTAGATGGAGGACATTAAAAACCCACTTGACGTGACTTAGAACTAAGTCAAAAAAACAAAACAAAAAAAAAACAGCTTGATGTAGTTACAGAAAAAAAGTATCCCCTCAGCATGAAGGATGTGTTGAGGAAGTGGCCCCTGGCCTCAGCGCTGGGCTTGCGGTCTGGCCTGAGCGCGCCGGCTCCCAGCCTCCAGATGGATCTCGTCTCCTGCGGCCTGCTACGGCTGCACACAACCTCGTTTCTGTTTGTGTAGAAATGTTTTCTGAGGGCTAAAACGTTTCCAGGAAAAACTAACAGGCATACCAAAAAACCCTCAATTGATGATTTTGGACGCAGTGGATGCGATTCACAAAAGACTACTATGCTGCCTTATGACCGTGATGACATTTCGGCATGCTAGCGAGTTACTTCATGATTATTTATTTMTTTATTTATTCTTTACAAAGCAATMACGCTTAGCTTTTGGTTTGAATGCARCAATGCTCTACAATATGATGAATGACCTGCTGTTCAAGCATCGCTCGCTGATAAATGTGCTTTGACACGGCACAACAGTGAGATGAYGTCATGCTGACAGAGAGTTAATGAGAGCGACGGGCGGCGCATCGTATCTGTTTCACGTGTGAGTCATCCTGCATTCATTTGTTCGTTTCCTTTTATACTGGTTCATGTACGTTTATTACATTACTTTGAATAGTATGTCGACTGTCCATTAGATTTGATTTGATTCACCAGCACGTTTATTGTCTGATTTCTTTCTTACAAGTTTTGGAAGTTTTAAAAACAATAAAATCTTAATAATAAACAATAAAATCTTCGGACTGTTTCTGACTGTTTCAATGGCATGTCTCCTACAAAGCGATAATCAATAAGCAACCTTATCATTTTGATTCATTTACATTCAAACTTCCATAATCCTTGTTATTGTGTACAGCTGCTTTGCGACAATGACAATTGTCAAAAGTGCTATACAAATAAAATTTAATTGAAAAATCGTTATTTTTTTCACCCAATTGTCTGTGCCGCACTCCAGTCCAGTAGGTGGCGCTATTGTCAACTGCATATAAACTCTCCTGAAGCCTTGGTATATTTTAAAGGAATTTGTCGGTTTTAGAAGATTGTTTTCAAATCTAAATAATTTTAAACTGCTGTGGCGCCCCTCCCCCTACACGACGAACTCATAGAAAACTCATAGATTTAAGATTAAGTCAGTGGCAGTTGCCTGGTTCTGATGGTTATATCTGATGTTAGATTTAAAATTGTGGGTTTCCAAGTTTCATATATTMATTTAAAAAAAWTTWWYGCCCAGTTTGGCAGTTTTTCTATACTGGTCTATAGTGTTTTTAAAATAAGTCACGGTGCAAAATGATTAGATTCCTATGCAAAAATCAGGTCTTAAACAAAACTTTATAACTCATAAACCAAACTTTTAAGTTTAAGGGTGAAAAGGGCAGAGGACCTTTTCATTATCTCTGGTTTGATATAAGGTTTGTGGTGGTCTGTGAAAAACTGAGTGAAAGAATGGATATAGCTGATTTCAGTGTAAAACTGGATGGTGGATTAGTGTGTTAAAGATCTGAGTTACTGATCAGATGGTTGGCGGTTCGAGCCCCGGCTCTGGCAGGTTGCCGCTATTTGACCCTTGAGCAAGGCCCTGAATCCCGTCTGACCCTGTGCTCTGATCCCAGCCTACTAACAACAAGCTGGGATATGTGAAGAGTAAAGAATTTCACCRTGCAGTAATGTATATGTGACAAATAATGGCTGAACTTAACTAAAATGCAGTTTGTTCCCTATAGAGCTCGGATCGGAGCAGGTTATCCAAACCCTATCCAGGGAACCCTTGGTGTGAGTTGGGAGTAGAGCTTGGGTGGGTGTAGACACTCATTCACAGCTGGGACAATTTAGTGTAACAAATCCAGG
Organism: Clarias batrachus; assembly: GCA_003987875.1. Lineage (NCBI taxonomy): Eukaryota > Metazoa > Chordata > Actinopteri > Siluriformes > Clariidae > Clarias > Clarias batrachus. Next base: position 157,577 of record QMIH01001239.1, read on the forward strand.
AATTCAAGAATGACTTTTGGAGGTAGAAGGAAATCTGAGAACCCGAAGGAAACCCAAACAGATGGGTGGAACTTGCCAAACTCCAAACAGACAGTACGTTTTGAGATACTCTACCTGGACTCAGGGTACTTGGTGAGTGTGGCGAGGCTGCTGGTGTACATGTGGCCGCCCACGTCGATGTGCACAGGCGCGTTGGACTTGGTGAGCTGCGCTGGAGTCGGGATGCCCTGATTACTGAGAGGAGACGCTGGAGACCTGGTGATCATCGGCCTGGACATGTTGGAGCGATTATCCTTTCGGATGACAAAAACGAAAAAAAAAAAACAGAAAAACAAATTAATTATTAACAGATTAATATAAACCTGAGATTTGCCATGAAGGGCTTTTGGAAACCAAATGTTGGAATTTCTCAGTGTTTCCTATCATGAGAGCAGCWCTGTTAATTAGAGCAGATGCTGAGAAAGACCTCTGTGTGTGAGGTGTCCCTGACCCACTTCTAAATTCGCGTGACACGACGAATAAAAACACTCTGCAGGTCACGAACGGCCTCTCATCATCACCGGTGAAATGGAAAAAAAAAAAATTATAGTGCAGCCRCTCTGATTATAATTACTACAAAAAGAACGACGAAATAAATCTGAGGTTTTTTTAAAGTCATCCGTGGTTGCTGGTGTGGTTTTCACACCTTCATTCCTCCCTCTTTACCAATTAAGCCTGCCTCGGAGTGAAGGCCTTCAGCAAGCATGGATCCATTTGCATTGCATTTGTGCTGCTGCTGATAAGAGAGGGCTCCATCAGAAGCCATGCATCGCTTAAGAAATGCAGTGTGTGTGTGTGTGTGTGTGTGTGTGTGTGTGTGTGTGTGTGTGTGTGAGCGAGAGAGATCAGGAGAGTTTGCCAGGGATGCCTCAGGGGGACACACTGCTGCTCTTCAAAACACAGACCTGAGTTACAAGGAATGGGATCACACTCGCAACACGGGAAATGTGCTGCTTCAATATTTCACCTATATCCTGCACCCCTACTGTGTGTGTGTGTGTGTGTGTGTGAGTGTGTGTGTGAGAGAGAGAGAGAGAGAGAGAGAGAGAGAGAGAGAGAGAAGGGGAACAACACTGTCACTTCAAGTGTGTGTGTGGAACAACAGGGGATTCACTGTATCTGTTTATGATAAAATGATAAAGGGAAAGTTTTCACACATCTGGACGGCAATGTCTTGCTTCATACACAATCAAATTCCATTTAATTTATGGTTCAATGTTTTATCCTGGTCAAGGCTATCTTGGATCCTGACAACACACTTTGGATGAGACCCCAGTACGTCACATGTCATCATGTACACACGCTTTCATATTCGTCCACAATAGGAGTCAAAGTAGCCAAATTGTCTACGGGCTTGATCGAAGGAAACCAGAAACTTTCGTACAGCCTCGAACATCAGGTCATGACTGAACTCGAGACTCGAGACTCAGATTGCTATTTTAAATCATGCATTTATTTAAACAGTGCTAAGTGCACAACCCCAATACATAATATGCATAAGACAAATGAATAAAGACAAAACACTTTAAACAAACAGTTTATAACAAACCAATAATGCTGTCGAAAAACAAGACTTTTCTCATTCGAAATCATGACACCTTATGTCCAATACTATGTCCAATCACATTTCACCTGACCTGTAAGTGCCCCCCCTAGTGGTGTACCAGTTAATAGATATGTGAACTACGGAGAAGTATTATGCAAAACATATCAATTGGTGTATCTATAACTGATTACGTTAATTATTAACAGATCATTTATTGATAAATGATCAATAATTAATATAACAGACACGATGTCTCTCTGAAAGACGGAAATTCTGAAAAATGTTTGATGGTGTATTGTTGTGTAGGAGCAGTGTGATGGAATGCCTAAGTCACACAATCATCAATAACATACGGGAAAACCTTATCAGTATAAAATATACTTGCAGAGTATAGGCTAATGTTTAAAATGGTTACATTTTTCATCATATAATTCAGAATTAAGCTGAAGTGTAAGCCTTAGGCTTCCACACAATACAATACTGATTCATATAT
>QMIH01001240.1:94885-125605 GCA_003987875.1 Clarias batrachus
TTCTTTTCATTTTCTTTTCATTTCTGTGAAGCTGCTTTGAGACAATGTCCATTGTTAAAAGCGCTATAGAAATAAAATTGAATTGAATTGAATTGAATTAATGGTTATAGACATTATTTCATACGATCGGTAGAACCTGATCTCACTTGCTTTTAGCCTGGCTGGTGTAACTAATCCTAGCTTGGTACAGTAGCTTTAAAAATACTTTATCTGAATCATTGTTTATCCGTCTAAAGGTCTGGATATTAAAGTAGCCTTAATGATCTCATCAGCAATTATTATTTAAAAAATTTTTTTTAGAATCGCTGATCAAGCAAACTCTCTGCTAAACTTGCTGTTGCTGCAGTAAATCCGTATCCGCTCTCATCCCCCCCCCCCACCTCTCCCTTTTTGCAAAAGCAGTTCCAAAATGAGCTCTGTTCATTATTTTTGGTGTTGGTGAATACGAGGGGGGTTCGAGTCAAACTGGGACTCGGGATGAAAATGAAATTTCACGACGCAGTATGATGACGAGACGTCTAGCCGCAGTAAAACATTTGAACGGTGCAAAGAAGGCCGTACGATCCCGGACGAGGTGGCTCAGAACCCAGTGCAGACGTTCCTGTGAACAACCAGCGAGTAGTTTAACGCCTGATCGTTGAAAATCGACGGCTAACTTGTCACCAGCTTGCGGAAGTGACGCGTCTGTCTGCGGGAACTGTAAACACTAGCATGCACATTACAGGAACTCGGCTGGGCATTATGTCCACATCCCGCATACAGTCCTGACCTCGCTCCAAGCCATTTCCACATGTTTGGGCCATTAAAGGAGTTCCTGGGAGGCCGGMGTTTCGRGCAGTCCGATCATGGCTACGATACTGAAAAAMCCTTTCTGCTTTGATGTTATCCAAGCGCTAGTGAAMCTCAGAGATAAGTGCATTAGTGTAGCAGGGGATTAYACTGTATAGAGAAATAAAGGGAGATACCGTTCTGGTATTCTGCACAATCAAGTTTCGGTTAGACTCGAACGCTTCTCATATTATCTTTCATAATTCAGGCTGCTTTTAAATTTAAAAGCTTTCTGAATTGAAAAYGAAGTTCTCAYGATCTCAWAAATTCTTTCTTTATCGGCTAAAATAACATATGGCTCTTTGTAATGTTAATGTGAATGTTCATATCTAACACAGCTGGAATCCAAGAAAGAAATGTAATCAKTAAAATGATTTTAATTGAGTTAACTAGTGTTACAGCCATCATGTGATGACCATAGGCCGATCACTAACATAATATTGAGCGGGTCCCCTCTTTGCCACTGTAGCACTGACACCTTTCTATCACAACCAACATTAACCCTTTCATCAGGTTGATCTACACTAGTTCTTCTATTGGTTCGGACTACACGGACCAGCATGCGCTCCCCATGAGCGTCAGTCAGCCTTGTCCACCCATGAACCTTTCACTGGTTCACTGTTTTCCTTCCTTGGATCACTTTTGGTACGTCCTGCCCACTGRAGACCACAAACATTCCACAAGAGCTGCAGTTTTGGAGTTGCTCCGTCCGCTAGCGGTCCGCTAGCCATCACAGTTTGGCCCGTCTCACAGTAGCTACATTTTCAATATCCTGTTACAACGGTGGCTGGAAATTGGCGGGATATATTGGGCAGCAAATCAACCTTTTTGAGTTTGAAGTTGATGTTGATGCGTGGAAAGCAGAAAAAAAAAAAAAGGGCAAGGGTAAGGATTTGAATGATTCCGACAACGGCCAGATTGTGATGGACTGGAGGACTGGATCAGAGCAGGTCCRAAACTGCAAGATTGTGGGATGTTTCCAAGGAAGGAAAACCGGCGACGGGGTCATGTGCGGCCAAGACTCCGGATCAGACTTGATGCACAAGTCTGATCCAGTAGAAGCCGCGCTAGTGTAGATCAGATTGAGGAAAAGGTTAATGCTGGTTGTGATCGAAAGGTGTCTGAACACAAAGAACATCGCTGTTATGGTGGCAAAAGGAGGAGGGACCTACTCGATATTAGGCAGGTGGTCATAATTAATGCTATGGCTGGTTGGTGTAAGGTATGCATGTTAAATATACTGTGGCTAGCATGAAAAACACATGGCTGTAGCCGGGGTGGCTAAATAAATAACAGAATAATGGTCGATTTTTCTCGAAATAAGACGCTTCCATGCTGTCCTACAGCATTATAAACATGGTGCTGCTTCAGTCACCACACAGGATTGTGAGGAGAAAATTAATATAGCTAACTTGAAGAGAGAGAGAAACGGAGAGATTTAAAAGTCACAGTCGTTAGCTTAGGCTTAGCGGTTAGCACAGTCGACCTTGCCCCTCCAGGATCCGGGTCTCTTCCCACCTTAGGGTCTGTGTACATGGAGTTCTCCCCGTGCTTGTGGGTTTCCTCCGGGTACTCCAGTTTTTCCTCCCACAGTCCAAAGGCTAATTAGCGTTCCTAATCAAGTGTGTGTGTGTGTGTGTGTTTGTGGACTACGATGGATTGCCACTCTGTCTAGGGTGTATCCCGTCTCAATGTCTCCTGGCATATGTTCCAGGCCCCCCGCGATCACCCCTGTATATGGGACAAAGCGGTACAGACGATGAGTGAGTGAGTGAGACACTGTTTTGTCAGCAGGTTGTTGTAGCAGGTTTAACAGCAGCAYGTGACGTGTTCGAGTGCTCATGTCAAACACATACCGTACGTTTAGTACAAACGATGCTCAGCTTTGTGTTTTGTTCTATTCTGGCTTCGTCTTTAAGGGAATCGTTCGTTTCKGCGCTCATTGTATTGTCAGTGCTGCGTTATGATTGATGGACTCTCATATATTCAGTCTGTGAGTTTAATAAAAGTTAAAGAAGTCAGAAGCATRGCTTTAGTCTGGTGTGGAATCTGATTTATGACTGTKTKTGTTGTTATTTTTAAAGAGCCCATGGGGATTAGGAGCGTGTGCTGCTCTCATGGATATAGCAGTGTGTCATGAACACGGTTATTAGCCTTGTTTTTTCAGCTTGCTTTTGCAGCCCAGCTGTCAGGGTTGCCAGATTGGATTGTGCTGGTTTGTTTTGTTTTTTTGTTTTTTTTTTCCCGAAAGGGTTCTGATTGTAGAGTAGCACAGTCCAATGGAAACTGATTTGAACTTACAAATAGCAAAATCATCATTTTGTAGATCATCATCATCATGATCACCATCATCATGTCTTCCAGGGCGTACTCGCACCTCCACGGCTCTGGATCCACTAAGACCGGGATATAGTGTCTGATTTTTGAGTTGATATGCAGGAGTTTTTAAACTTGACCTTATGATCAGTGTTTTGTATAAATATGTCTTAGCAGCTCAGCACTTGCCTCAACAATGTATTCATGTCTTACCTACTGTAAATAGCCCTAATTCCCATCCGTCACCCCGGTAAACTCTTCATGTCGGCTCGGAGTGGGGGATTTGGCTACATGAGCAGGTTTTTTTTTTTTTTTTTGTCCAAGACATAAAGTCATACAAAAGGAATTTCAGGTTATGTTTTACTGTAGCTGAGGCCCAACTGATAAACTGAGTTATATTAATCATTAAAGAACTGTACTGGTTTTATGACTTGTTCAGAATAAATGGGAGTTTTTGCAGCTTTTCCCACATGACTTCAAGGCAGCTGTGCTTGCCCTGGTATCCATCAACTGTCTGCTTTAAGAGCACTCCGGGGGAGCAAGCAAAGCAACACGAGTGTTTTTCAGCATCTGAACACCTGAATTCTGCGTTATACGGTATAACTAGTATAACTCACTCATCGTCTATACCGCCTTATCCTGTTTACAGGGTCAGGGGGATTCTGGAGCCTATCCCAGGAGACTAAGGGCATGAGCCAGGGTCAGGGTGCCAATATATATGGCGAGGTTGACACACTCATTCACACACTATCAGCAATTTAGGATCTGCCTAAATTGCTCATAGTACCTGGAGGAAACCCACCAAGCACGGGGAGAGCATGCAAACGCCATGCATGTCATCACAGACCCCAAGGCGGGAATCGAACCCGGACCCTGGAGGTGCAAGGCGACAGTGCTAACTGCTACACCAAGCTGCTTAGAGCCATTGAGCAACATATATTTTGTCTTTCTGTTCTACATCTAGTCACACCAGGGTGTTCCTGTTACATTGAAACTGCTTAGTAAGAAACACACACGCTAAAGTGTCAGCCTGTTGCACAGTTCGTAGCACGCTTTAAAATACTCTAGAGTTCACACAAGCACGGTTCTTCATGCTACTTTTAAATTGGAATGCTATGATCGTAGCTCATATTCTATCCAACCGTTTGTCCAGGAACCTCTGTAGTCCAACTCGGGATCGTAGAGGCCAAAGACGATTAATGTTATATTTTTTCCCATTTTATGACCATGGTGGGACCTGATTCATATTACAGCACATAAATCTAAACCAGCAAGTCCCAAAGTCCTGCAAACACCAGTCCATCATTACTGCAGAGCTACTGTATCAGATCATGTGATCTATTCTTCATCAACCAAAAGAGAATTTTGTGCTATAACTGTAGAGAAGGCAAATATTTTGGTTCTAGGGCTTTACGTAACAATATCTAACTTTTATTTATTTATTTATTTATTTATTTAAATCAATGTGGTAATATTGTGATACTTGAAATCGTAAGGATCCATAAAAGTGCAGGAGCTCTAGTTCAAAAAGGCAAAGTATGGYTTTTCACGGCCAGGTCTTTGTGTTAATTTGCTTGTCTACAGTGCCGTGCAAAAGTATTCATACCCCTTACACTTTCCGACAGCTACAGCCGCAAATGTAGCACATGCAGTAATTGTGAAGTGAAAGGATAATGATCAATGGTTTTTCCCCCCAAAAAAATTACAAATCAAAATCTGAAAAGTGTGCCGTGCTTTTCAGCAAAAAGTAAAATCCATAAAAAATATTTATAATAAAAAAAATATTTAYGTATGTGCCACTTTGTGTTGATCACAGCAAACCCCAATAAAATACATTCACGTTTGTCATTGTAGCAAGACAAAAGGTCAAAAAGGTCAAGGCGTATGAATACTTTTGCAAGCCGCTGTAATTAAATTTGGCGGCACGGTGGTTTAGCGGTTAGCACTGTCACCTTACACCTCCTGGTTTCGGGTTCGATTCCCGCCTTGGGAACCTGTGTGCATGGAGTTGCTTGGTGGGTTTCCGCTTTTTTCTCCGGTTTCCTCCCACAGTCCAAAGACAAGCAGATTAATTATAGGCTAATTTGTGTTCCCGTAGTATGAGTGTGTGCCCTGCAATGAATTGGCATCCTGTCCAGTGTGTACCCAAGTCTCCTGAGATAGTCTCCAGGCCCCCCGCGACCCTGTACGCTGGATAAAGCGGTATAGACGATGGGTGAGTAAGAGAGTGTAATTAAATTAGAGAATTACATCATGTCAGACTTTCTTGCACAACAATATTACGTCTCTTTTTAACAAGTTCAAGCATTTCCAGCCCAGACTCTGGAGCTTTAATAACTTGTGAGCTTCAAATCTTCTGGATTCTTTCATAGACCGGACAATTAAATAAAAAGATTCCGTCACTACCTCAGTGAGCCAGACGGACATTGATCCTCACAGGATGTGCTCCGGGCCACGCTGGTGAGCAGACGACTCCTGCTGTGAAAGAGGCTAATGATTTCATCGTGCGGTCTTAGGAGCAGGAGCCGTAACCCAGACCAGGCGTGAGCCGAGACTCCAGTCAGACACGGCTGGATTTCATCTTAGTCTTTTACAGAGTTACAGTAGAGAAGGCTTCCATCTCGGTTATCGTGCTTGATATAGTTAAATCTGTGGTGAGGTTGGCTGATTTTAAGTTATTGACGCTAGTACGACCACAACCTTCATAGCGTCATATTGTTCCTTGAAAAAAAGCATATTGACGTTTTAATACCTGTATGGAGTAGAAAGAAACTAGAAGCACTTGACATCGGTTTTAGCAAAACACATTTATGTGAAAATGAATTAAACTTTCAAAATCATAAACATGTAAAAACATATATCAAATGCACGCTCACTCACACACAGCTTGTCTGCGCTGCTGCCTGTGTTGTTGGAATAAAACAGAATTTCATGACCATCACAACTTATCCTACTAGAAATTGTTATGAAAGCACTAGATATACAGTACGCAGCTACTATAGATATATGGCTTAGTGGTTCGTTAGCACTGTCTGTCGCCTTGCACGTCCAGGGTCGGGGTTTGATTCCCACCTCGGGGTCTGTGTGCATGGAGTTTGCATGTTCTCCCCGTGCTTGGAGGGTTTCCTCCGGGTACTCTGGTTTCCTCCCACAGTCCAAAGACATGCAGATTAGGCCAATTGGCGTTCCCAGATTAGCTGTAGTGTGTAGATAAATGTTTGTATGTGTGTATGTGTGCATTCATACAATGTATTGGCACCCCTTCCAGGGTGCTTCAAGTCCCCTGGTTTAGGCTCCAGGCCCTCCGCGACCCTAAATACAGGATAAAGCGGTATAGATGATGAGTGAGGGAGTGAGGGAGCTTTGGATATCATGTTGGTGGAAACTCGCACTAGTTAACTAGCAGAAATGAAAGATCAAAAAACAATCCATGGACGCTTGAGAAGTAATTCGAAGCAACTTAGCAGCGTTTACAGTACTAAGAAGCCATGTCGTTGTTTAAGATGCCATAACATTATCAGTTGTGTTTTCTTGCTGAAGGTGCGTTTTGGCAGGCAGTTGCTCTCTCGTCTCTCCAGTACTGCATACCGCAACGGAATCTTTTAGTGCTACGCAGCACCGGGCCATACGGCTTAAAATATTAACCTGAAATATTTATTGATTTGCCAGATCTAAGGAGGATACATTCTGACATCTAACTCATCTAACATTTCTGTGAAATCTTTTAGCCTGGTGTCATTTATTCAATAGTTATGACTTAATCATTACATACTGTATGCACGGTGTACTGTWGCTTCCGCGTTATTGACCTCGCTATAATGCTCTCGAACGCTACGTTCATTTCCTCACTGTCACCTTTTTTTTCAATTGTTCACTCACAGGTTGTTTTTTTTTTTCTCTCTCCTCGGCTCGACATTCATTTGAAATAAAGGTCTGAGATGCTCATTGGCTGAACGAGTTCCTCTGCCGGGTTTCACTTTAGCCAACGTACTCTGAAGCATCACCACTTCCTCCCGCTACTTCTGCATAATGCGACTTTCTCATGAAGAAGAACAGCTGTAAGTTCTTTTTATTTTTTTTTAAAAAAAGGTCTTTTGCTTTAACGTCTTSCTTTCTTCTTTTTGCTCTGAAAATCTTCAGTGTGTTATTGGAAATAAATAGCTGCCTCATGTAGAATGTAGCCAGGCCACCTTATGCTGACTTGCAGGAGCACAAACAAAGGAATGTGCTGCATATTTGACATAGTTTTACGTTTCTGGGTTATTAATACTGTATGCTAAAGCACTTTAGAAAGACTATTGGGTTTAGTCCGGCATTGCTTCTGGTAATAGATTAACACTTAAATACTCAGAAATAAATATACTAACCTGTAACCTGTTCCTTGTTGTTGAGGCTGTATCGTCTAATGCACATGCATTGTACAGTACCTTTAGTATGGGTCTTACCTGGAAACTTTAACATACAGTAGTCTACCTATTAGACAAGGTTTAAGATGTATTATTAGATTTACAGGACCCATGCTGGCCGCAGTGCCATTGTTAAAACGTAAATCTAAAGGCTAGCTAAAGGTTACTGTGTACGACATGCAAAATAATGGAAAGTAGGGCTTGGTAACCTTATTTCTAACCAGATGTTGTACTGATGTTGCTCTGATTCTAAAGGTCACATTATGCCATTTACTATATACCACAATGCTTTGATGCAAAATTTTGTACATTATAATTATGTTTCGGACGTGTCCTGAAGTTGTATTCTAATCAATACTGCTACTTTGACCCAATATTTAGTACATTAGGATGTGATTTGGGACATATCCTGTTTCCTGAAGTTGCATTTTAATCATATGTACTACTTTACAGCACTGTTTAGTGCAACAGTATGGGATTTGGGAGGTCTCCTGTTTCCTGAGGTTGTGTTTTAATAAGTGGCTTAATGGTTAGTTAGCACTGTCGCCTTGTACCTCCAGGGTCTGGGTTCGATTCCCACCGTGGGGTCTGTGTGCATGGAGTTGGCATGTTCTCCGTGTGCTTGGAGGGTTTACTCGGGTTACTCCGCTTTCGTTCCWCAATCCAAAGACATGCAGATTAGGTTGATTGGTGTTCCCAAATTGCCTGTAGTGTGTGCCCTGTGCTGGATTGGCCCCCTGTCTAGGGTGTACCTCGCCTTATCTACCCTTAGTCTCCTGGGATAGGCTCCAGGCCCCCCGTGACCCTGAATACAGGTTAAAGTGGTATAGACGGTGAGTGAGTAATTTGGTTTTGGACGTGTCCTGAGGTTGTATTCTAATCAATCGTGCTTCTTTGACACTTTATTTAGTACAGTATATAGAACTTGGGACATATCCTGTTTCCTGAGGTTGCATTTCAATCATACTGTATGTATTACATTGGCGCACTGTTTTGCACAATGGTACAGTATGTGATTTGGGACGCATCCTAAATCCCTAGAATTATAATCATTAATATTAATATTAACATTAACACACTATTTAACGTAGTATTACCAGCTTCGGATGCGTCCTGAGGTTGTATTTTAATCCCCCCTGCTATGTTGACATTCCACCAGGAAGCACATTAGCATGTGGATTGGGGCGTTTTTCTGATTCCTAAGGCTATAGTTTGATCAGCAGCACTACTTTAACATACTATTTAGCACATTAGCATGTGGTTTGGGAATATAACCTGAGTCTCGACCTTGTATTTTAATCATTGGTGTAATTTAACTCACTATTTATTAGGCTAATATGATGTTTGGCGCACATCCTGAGCCCTGAGAATCATTTGCACTACTTTACATTACAAACTTTTGTTTGGTTTGAGGTTGAATTTGTCTTACTTTGATACACTACTACATGTGTATGAAGATTGGAAAGCTTTCTAAAGCTGTGTCGTAATCATCAGCACTACTTCGGTGCACTTTTTAGTACGTGTTTTGACTTCTGCAGTTGGATTCGAATCATTCATGCTAGTTTAACGCACATGTCGAAGTGCTAGCATGTCCATTGTGACGTGTCCTAGGTAGACAGCGTTGTAATGATACGGTACGTGATATTGTGATGTCAAACGTAAGTGATGTCAGCATGTGATTTGGGGCGTGTCCTGAGTTTTGGTACGCTAATCATATTTTGTGCAGCGGTGTGCGGTTTGGGACGTAGCCTCAGACAGACAGAGCGGCAGCTTTCCTGCCTGAGAGACAGGAAGTGGGGGGCAGGGCGCAGTGTGCACTCTCCTGATAACACACAAAAAACAGTGATTCTCATTGCAGATTCTTGTTGACTTTAAGTCCCACCAGAGTGTGTGTATGTGTGTGTGTGTGTGTTTTTAACACCAGTTGGAGAAAACACACTTTCAAATGCACGCATGTGTGTGTGTTTGTGTGTGTGTGTGTGTGTGTGTGTGTGTGTGGAACAACAGAGCACGTGGGTTCCTCTGAGAGGAAGTGTGTTGTTTGCTAATGACACAGTTTAATATTAGAGCTAATAAAATCAGCTTTTGCGCTAGCAGAACAGGGTGTTTCATCAGAGAGCTAACTAGCTGTGTTGTATGTTGTRTTTCACGCTGATTTAATCTCACTGGTTTTATTTGTCACTGGGTCACATAATGTGTGCTACTGATCGCTGGGGTATTTGTGGATCAGTTACAGGGGTGGGATTGTTCGCAGCAGAGTGTGTTCTTTGTCTTGGGTATGAGTAGGACGCGGCTGTTGCTTGGAGCTTCTGTGTGTCGTGACGACAGTCAGCGTTGTCATGAATGGACAGGATTTCCAAACGTTAGAGCGTACACGAATGAGTGGCAATGCCCGGCTCATGTAGTTGAAGACTTGAGTGATGTTTCAGTCTCACACACACACACACACACACACACACACACACACACACACACACACACACACACACACACACACTATATATATATATATATATATATATATATATACAGGTGAATCTCAATAAATTACAGTATCAAAAAATGGAAACTCATATATTATATATGAGTCATATATTATATATTGCATAGTCTTATGCAAAAGTTTAGGCACCCCTTGATGAACAACAGATTTTGGTGATTTTTTTAATTGAAAAGATGTTAACACAGTCTCTCTTGGAAATGGAAAAATGCACAATGTTTTCAAGCAAACATTAGTGCATAGTTACTTTGTCTGTGCATACAAGACGACCAAAGAATATTACAGAACTAGAAGCCTTTTGCAAGGAAGAATGGGAGAAAAGCCCAAGTACAAGAATTGAAAGACATTTAGCTGGCTATAGAAAGCGTTTGCAAGCGGTGATATCTGCCAGAGGAGGTGTTACTAAGTACTGATTATGTAGGGTGCCCAAACTTCTGCACAGTGCCATAATAATGTTTTTATTTTTGTTCAATTTATGGCAWAAGAAGTAGGTTTGCTGGACAATATTGTGCATTTTTTCCATTTCCAAGAGAGACTATGTTAACATCTTTTCAATAAAGAAAAAAAAAAATCACCAAAAATCTGTTATTTATCTTGGGGTGCCTAAACTTTTGCATAAGACTGTAGCTGCATTACACACAGACTGATATATATGTTAAGTGTTTATTTCTTTTCATTTCGATGATTCATACGATGAATTCAGTATGTCTGAAAATTAAAATATTATTTAAGACCAATAAAAAAAAATACAAATAAAAATAAAAAGATTTGTTTGATGCATCACCTCATGCATTTTCCATTGTGACAGCTTAATATGTCGAAGGGTTCTTAAACCAGTTCCAGTCATTTCAAATCTCCTTAGTTGTTTTCTTTGCTTGTACAGTATATAAGTGCTGCTTTACAGTGTGTGTGCCTGGTGTCAAAGTAGCATGAGAACATGCGGCCGCTGACACGSGGCTGTAAAGGAACAGTATGCATAATAAGTCGTATTAATAATGTAAAACATTACGCAAGCTTTCATTGTCTGAGCTTTTGTATAGCATTTCAGTGGAAGGTGCCAGATTAGGGCTATTACATATTTATAAGGATCACTGAAAGCTCTCAGAGAGATACGAATGTGACCTGAAATGACCTGCATGGAGTCAAATACAAGGAAGATTATAATAGGTTTATGGGTTTGGATTTAATTGGTGAGTGATTTAAATGGGAAAAGATACATGTCAGAAACATTTCTACTTCTTGATGATTATTATGAGAAAACACATGGCCTGTGTGGCCTATCAGCAGGAGGCACTGACGACTGGGTGGAAGCCAGCTATCATTTTTGCTACGAGACACTCGACTGCTTAGGATAAACATTTGGATCCACAGAATGAAGCCCCATCATCTCTGATACMTGAGAAGGTACTTATTTATGTTGGTATTCACATGGCTGGAGACTTGATCAAGGCTGGTTTGAGAAGTAGAATGGGGTCCTAATGTTATTTAGTCAAAGAAAAGAAACACAACTTTCAATTCTAACTCAGTAGGTATGGTTAGGAATGTACGAGGTTAAGCATTGGAGAGCTGAGGCTTGGGCTTGAGGCATGCTACAGTATGTCATAGTAAACCAGCACACTGTTCCAGAATCAGCCATACATACAGTAAACAACTGTACAGTATCAACCGCATGGTAGTGATGTGAGATATGACTGACAGGTCTTTAAGAAAGCTCAGATTAGTTAGTGCACCAAAGTGATTGATGCTTACCTGGGCAGCGGATCCCATGCATGTAGGCTTTTTGTCAAGGTAAGATTAGAAGCAGATTTATGAATTCTTACACGTTCAGTTTGTCGTCGTTATTCATCGTCTATACTGCTTTATCCTGGATACAGGGTCACGGGACCTGGAGCTTGTCCCAGGAGACTGTGGTACACCCTGGAACGATTACCAATCCATCGCAACCATTTGATTTGTGTTTCAATCAATCAATAACAAGGCTGTTTTTATAACAAATCTACTAATACTGTATAATTCTAGTATTATAATGGTTTGGTGCATAGTTTCACTTTATTTTATTTTGTATGCTTGCAGTATTCCCATGTTTAACTGAATAGTCTATGTGCAATATACAGGGAAGCAATGATAGAAAAGAGTGAAGGGGTGGTGGTAATGCAACTTACTGGATGGCATCCGCTGTAAAACAAGAAGAAGCTACGGTAGCAACATGTACAGTACTCCAGGTGTGGGCGGGGTCATTCCAGGAGAAACCACACACCCAGAAGGATAGAAAATTTTATTGTGCTCACTGGTTTATTGAAATACAGATTGTAATAATGTTAAGTATACTCAAACTGTTCCGGGAAAAATAAAAGATAAATAATAAATGGCAACAGCAGGGCAGCCGCAATGTTTTATCACCCAACTGTGGGTCATTACTGTAGAAAGAGCACTTACTGGGGTGTACTGAAAAACCTGACTGGGAATATTATTCGCACTTGAGGAAGTAAGGAAAAGCTGAGAAAAGAAGGGCGGCACGGTGGAGTCGTGGTTAGCACTGTGGCCCACTGTTTGCACATCCAAGGTGGAAGATTTGATACCCATCTCGAGTACTTCAGTTACCCCACACAGTCCAAAGACATACAAATTAGCTTAACTTAAAACTGTTGGGCTTAAACTGCCCAACGGATTAGCACCTTGTCCAGGGTGCCCAAAGATGAATGAAGATGAATGACGATGAAGAGAAATGACATCACACTTTATATCCTTTAAAAAAGGACAGGTTTGGACAGGTAGACCTTAGACGGAACTGAGTGGCTTTTTAGAACAGGATTGTTTATAAGATTCCAGAGGCGTACAGTAGGGCAGAACAGTGCCACTGGCTAAGCTTTTATGAATAAAATAGCATGACCAACAGTGTACAGTATGTCTTTAAAAACAGGCCGGGAGAACAACCTGTAAGGGACATTTTCTTCTGCATTGATATATTATATACAGTATGCTATATTACTGTGTTAGATACCAAATATTTCCCCCCCTTTCTGCTTTCGTGCACGCTCATTTTGTTGCATTTGTGTTCACACGTGACTGAGCGGTGTTGGATTAATTCYGAGCTCGTGAGTAATTGAGCTACCTGAATGCTTTAATTTTGCATGCATGCCCTTTCTCCTTCATCTGAAAGAGCGTCGCTGTTCCTCTCTGCTGATCCTGAAACCCAGGGAGATGTTGGTGCTGATGAGTTCAGTGAATTGTAACCTTTTGTCCTGAATATGTACGAAATGCCAAACGTGTCAGGAGTGTTCTTCTGCAATAATGGCAGTTTCAGGGTTTTAAAAAAGAGGAAATGTGTACGGGCAACACAGAGCATGATGAAACTGTGAACCACGTTCTCAGTGGATTACGATATGAGGCCTGTTTTGCAATATCCAGGAAGCAAACCTCATTCTGTAGGAAGTTTCTTTACAGAAATGATTACAATAGGATATAGAAGTAGAGTAATGTCAGGATAAAGTGAGGACAAATAAAATACATCGCATTTGTTTTGGGGTGTTTTTATGTTTTTAAGCTTTAACATAAGCTGATTTGCTTTAACGTAATCAGTGGTATCATTATTATTTCAAGTTAAAGCCCCTGTACATGTCTGTCTGTCTTTCTGTACGGCAGAACTCTCTAACTTATTAATAGAAATAGAACAGTTTAGCTTTTCTAATGAATATTTATTTGTTGCAGGTGTTTGTTTTACATCAAGCAAGTAGTTTATTAGTTTCTTATTTTAAAGTAGATTATTAAATCTGGGACATAATTTATTTCACTCAATACTTTGGGCAGATATCAAAGTTTCATTAAATGTGCTTTAGAGTTATGTAGGAGGTGCAATCCGTGCCAGGGGGCATTTTAGCACATAACACTGGACTCTCCGTTTGGGCGGTTTACACGCACTCACCTTGAACTGCGGTGAATATGTTTGTTCGAATAGCTCGTGTTTCAAGTCATAATGGCGCATTTGTGCTTGTTCTTGTTATCTCATTGATTGGCTCTGTTGAGTGATGTGTATAGCCACGCCCTGATGCTGTGACAGAACCTATGACATAATCTGATGCTGTGACATATTTTGGCACATAACTGCTCATATCCAGTTCTACTCCACATTTTGATTACATTTATGGTGCAGGTTTAACTTCAGGCAAATATATAACTACTGACAAAGTTTAATTAAATTCTTTCCAGGCAGATTTGTGTGATGCTGTGACAAAATCTGTTTAGACAGACAGACAGACGGACAGAGTTTGGTTTCGGGTCCTCCAAAGTATGAAATGTTAAATATACAGACAAAACATTTTTATTTATATACAGTATTATATTATAGCCCAGCATAATTCTGACTTGTTCATCTTATCATAAACATATTTCTATTTCAGCTGTCCCCAAACCTGTTTCATTTATTAAACCATTCCATTAGATCCTACTCAGGTTGAACTGTTGAGGATGCCACTTGGAAAAGTTCACATACTCCTCCCATCAGACATTCGGTCTGTCACTGAACAGGTGCCAAATGGATTCCAGTCCCCTTAAATAGTCCGCCTGGACTTCCTTTAGAAAGAATGTGTGTTCAGGTTGGGGCCAAGGAGACTCCCAGTGCGTTTTCTCACCCTGATTTTAACACGGGGAATGTCAATTGTATTTTGTTAGCACTAGCATTCCTGAACCAGCAATGCACATTCAGGATTATTTTATTCGATTTAGTCAGTCTAAAGACGATTTTCTCATGAGCAGTGAAATCCACAAAACAGTGCATCAAGGGTAGACCTAAATGAATGTACTTGCATCTCAATAAATAACTAAGTTGTACCATTAAACTTTTTACAATAAGAGGAAAATACTTACTTGCATATGAATATTATCATCTGCTCTGTTTAACATACAGTAATGTGGTTCCTTCTTTGTTTATTCAGCTTTAGTTGCCCGTTCAGGGTGGTGGATGTTACTGAACCTATCCCAGGAACATGGGGTGTTGGCCAAGAATACACCTCGGATGGGATGTTCACACATTTACACACTATTTCACACCTTGGGGCCTACCAGCAAGTTTTGGGAGTTGGAAGGAAACCCGTATAGACGCAGGGRGAACATATGAAACCACACAGAGAGTAATCTTGCTGCCTCCCTTTTCCATGAATGGTAGTAAATTCCCACCTATACCTATTCCAGGAAGCACTAAACCAGTTTTTTTGTAGAGGGTGTTGGTTGAGGTGAGGAGGACACATAAGATTGTTAAATATTTGTCCGGGCAGTCCATTAGKCTGTCATGGTGGTCCAATATTAATATAGGCTGTCTTGCCGTTATTTGATCCCGACCTATTATTGATCCTTCACATTTTCATGTTTCCACTGCTACAAGAAACACACTTTACAATTCAGCCGGGGCCGGATCAGGTTGTGAATCAGGTGGAATGGTAGAAGGGAAAAAACATGGGACTTTCCTGGACCGGAGTTGGAAATTCAAAAACTTTTGATTCATTACTAAAGAGTTGAGTCAGTTGAATTGATTAAGGTAATCCTAAGAGAGTTTAATCAATTAAAGTGAGTCAGTTAATCTTAAGGGAGTCGAGTCAATTGAAATGATTCCGATAATCTTGAGAGAATTGAGTCAGTTGAAGTGAGTTGGTTAATCTTAAGAGAGTTGAGTCGATTTAAGTGACCCAGTTAATCTTGAAAGAATCGAGTGAATTAAAATGTTTCAGTTAATCTTGGTAGAGTCAAGTCAGTTGAAATGACAGACTTGACTTTATTAAGTCAGTTGATGTGATTCGGTTAATCTTAAGTGAGTCGAGTCAACTGGAGTGATTTGGTTAAATCTTAAGTGAGGCAAGTCAATTAAAGTGATTCAGTTAATCTTGAAAGAATCAAGTCAATTGGTGTTTTTCAGTTAATTGTAAAAGAGTCGAGTCAGTTGAAGGGTTCACTTAATCTTAAGGCGGTTGAGTCAACTTAAGTGATTCGATTAATCTTAAGAACGTTGAGTCAGCTCAAATTATTTGGTTCATCTTAAAAGAATCCTGTCAATCGAAGAGTTTGTTAATTTTATAAGAGTCAAATCAGTTGAAATGATTCAGTTAATCTTAAAGGAGTCGAGTTAGTTGAAGTGATTYGATATGCACTTAAACGGAATCGCCTCGAGTCGTTTCTGATGCGTGTGTGTCTGCGTTTACATCCACACCTAACCAAATTAAATCGCCCTGACGGAAGTCTGACCCGTGACAGAATGAAGAGCAAATGAGCTAAAGTACGTTTGTTTCGTGCTCCGTGCGTGCGTGCGTGTGTATGTGAGAGAGAGAGAGAGCGAAGAGTGGGCGGAGTTAACAGCTCTGATTGCTGCTTTCATTCTCCACTCACAGCCAGGACACGCACGAGCCCTAGGACGGATTTTAAATGTGTGATTACGTTCTGCATATGCGCACTACGTAGGGTACTACGTAATKCATTTTGTGTGTCATATAAGTGCACTTTGCGTGCTGTAGTGAGGCGTTTGGAGCGCGACCTTGGTTTGAGCTCAGTGCCTCGCGATGCGGTTGGCACCACGGCTGTAGTTCAGCGCTGCTTCTTTCTTGTTTCAGATGAGTGAGTGTTACCCGGAGTCAGGAACAGAATTTTGAAAAAATCATATATCTTTAATATATACAAATTTTGTCAGAAATATGGATTACAGGTAGAGAAAAACGAGATTATTTTATCCCAGTCTTGGGTGTGTGGGATTTTCTTTGGGGGGGAATCGGTTCATTTTTACTGGAAACTCCTTCGACATTTACGACTTTAATAGCGCATGAAATCCATTGAGATGTGGAGCAGAAACGATTTCGAGGATGGCCTGGATATCTATAAAACGGGTAAGTTGTTTTTTAGATAATTAAACCGGATAAATTTAATAAGATTAGTCGCGCTCGCGCCTTATCCGTTACCCTGCCTGCGGAATCTGTGTTCGACTAACGGCATCTTATTGTTAGCTAGCTCACTTAGCAAGGAGATTTATTGCCCTCGTTATTATTTATTCTACTTTTCTTTGGCTGGGAAACATCAGTAGTTGTAGTTTAGACTTTAATAAATGAACCGTAATCTTTAGCTAATCCATTCACTGATATGATTTGGATATYTATCCCGGTATTAGTACATAGGAGTTAGCAACGAGAAATAGTTAGCCTGCTAGCGTAATGTTAGCTTGAATTTGGTTAGTTGGTTCATCACCTATCTGAGTGGTTTATACCTCATTTCACCCTGCTGCACGTCAGGTTAGTGTTTAATATCGTTTTTGAGGGATAAACGTGCTGATGAAGTGTTGCACATTGTAATATATGACGCTAATGTTGCATAAATCTGGCAGCACTTCCTCTGGTAAGTTATTACAGTGTAATGATAGGCTCATATAAAACCACAGGCATTTTACTATATGGTACTAATTAGAGATTATACAATTTCTGTTTAATATTTTTTCCTTTAAATGTGTATTAGTACCAGTCAGAAGTTTGGCCAGAGGTTTGGATTTATTTTCTACACTCCAGAACAGTACTGCATTTCTTCAAAAAAATAATAAAATGTAAATAACTCATATCTCATAAGGTAATTAAACAACAACAACAACAGTCAGTTATAATAATACACGAAGGCCAGCTGTTCTACAACAGTATTGTCAAGTGCATTTGCAAAACCCATCAAGCACCATGATGATCTCAGGAAAGTC
The DNA here is from genome assembly GCA_003987875.1 of Clarias batrachus. NCBI lineage: Eukaryota > Metazoa > Chordata > Actinopteri > Siluriformes > Clariidae > Clarias > Clarias batrachus. The sequence continues at coordinate 112,647 of QMIH01001240.1, forward strand.
TCAAAAATCACCAATTAACAAACAGCACCGTTTTGAAGGCTTAACACAGCATATGTAGTAGACACGTTTCATTATCAACTGTTCAAAGAAGATCATAGCATGTTTTGGATGCCTTCAGCATTGTTTTACAAAATGTAGAAAAAAAAACCCAGGAAAGATCATGGAATTAGAAGAGCTGTTCGAAGTTTTGACTCGTCTTTATTAATCCCTGTAATAAATACATAATTACTTAGGGGAAGGAGGGAAGAAACAAAGTTTAAAATAAAATGGACCAAGAGCACGAAAGTACCTCTTATATATATATATAYACACGTGTACAGAGAGGTAGTATGTCCAGAGAAGACGTATGTGCAGGTATTGCACATACTGTGTGGCTGTGTGTAAGATGATGTGAATTTCCACCCAATGCCCAAACCCCAGCCACTGGAAGCAGTGCCAGTCCCAAGCCCAGATAAAATGCAAGGTTTGCGTCAGAAAGGGCATAAAACCTGTGCCGAGTTGTCTGTGTGCTGATCGGATGACCCGAAACTCAGTTGTGATCAGGAGTTGTAGAACGAGCYATTCTAGCCAATATAGCTCTGAGTAACAGACCGGCAAGTGCTTCAGATTTGGCCCATGGGTTATCGATGGAAGTTCCTCTGAAAGCTTAGTCAGTGTCAAGGATATTGCATAACCTCTGTGGATGGCGTCCAAGGGAAAAAAAACCCTGCATAAATCTGCTACAGAACTTCTTAAAATACATTTGTTCGGCTTAGATGAGGTCCAGATTGTTTGGCCAGGACTGCTACAGTGATGGTAATAGAGAAAGTGAAGGACGAAGGTGGGAGTGTTATTATACAGGGCTGTGTGAGTGCAAAACATGCTGTGGAGATGACATTTATAGACGGCACCAGGCGGGTTTACCGAAGTACTTGCTGACGGGGTGATTCCCGATCTTCGGGATCAGGGCAGAAGAAGAATATTAAAGCTTGACCATGAGCCAGAGCACAGTGCCAGAATCATAGATGAGTTTCTAAAGAAGAAAAAATGAAAACTGTGACCTGGTAAAAAAGTATGTCGCCTGACTCGTATCCAGTAGAACACCTTTGGGGTATAGTAAAAGGAGGGGAAGAGCAAGACAACCCCTCTAGCACATAGCAGCTGAAATGGCAGGGAAAAAACTCCAGAAATTTGTGTAACACTGATGTCTTTCATGTCAAGGAGGATTGAGTCTGAAAAAGTAAAAGGGTTGAATCTCAGTAATGATAGATGCCTGACTCTCGCTATGATGGGTTTCTACTGTGTTTTTAAAACAATAAATCAAAACTTTTTAAATGTTGTATTAGTGCAAATACCCTACTGTTCAGTTACTGTGTTCACTCCTGTCAGTATCTATATATATAGTTATAAATGATCAATCATGTGATTCATCACCCCATATGATAAAAAAATGCTTCAATTCGATAGCATTAATGTTTATTATCTGATATGTCTCAAACATATATAGTTCTTACGTATTGTAGTTATTAAAAACTGCTAGAAGTATTTAATAAGCACTGAAATGCTGTGTAACTTGTGTTGTTGATTAGTTTAAATGTCTCGGACAAAGCAAGCTTTTTTTTTCCTGGCAGTCTTCTGCTCCACRTAGTGGAGTACCGCCCAGTAAGTGACGGTATTACAATAACCGCCCATAAACCCAAAAGATGAAAAATTTATTCTCTCCCAAAATCAGTATAAAATCAGTATACATGGTTTAAAATCCCAACTACAGTGCCCAAACCCCAGCCATGGGTTACAGTGCCGGCCCCAAGCCCAGTCTCAGGGAGGACATTCACCGAAAATCTGTGCCAAATTGTGTGCAGATGGGGTAGGCTACAGTGGAAACCCCGTGACAGGAACAGCCGAAAGACAAAAATCACACARCTCTAGCCTGAACACGGGATGTGTATCATCATGATCCGACCAGGCCATGCAGGTTTAAGTATTGCGTTAAAAATCTGAAATATGTGTAATATCCCGAATGAGCACGCCATTGCTTGCTGTATGATCGCCCGCGGTGGGTGCTTAAGACACGCCTCACGCACGTTTCAGGGGAGAAGTCGAAGGTTTATTTTGCTGCTACCCTTGGTGGTGAGGATATTAGGCTACTGTAGCTCGTAGGTTCAAACTGTAGAAAAACTCATCATCTCGGTTCCGGTACAGATGTCTCCTAGTAAGTTTGAATTTGTTCATTCAGTGTTTTTTCTTTTTCATCTGTAAAGCAAGAAAAAAAGACAGTGATGATCATTTGATATTAGATGTTGAGTTCATTTCCAACAGCTGATCCAGGTATCATCGCTCTCTCTCACTCTTTACAGCTCTTACCAGAGAGTTCTYGACAGCTTTGTTTCCCACTGAGTGATGTCACGGAAGTGATGTTTGATGAAATAGTTTTTTTGTACATTTAAGWTGATATATGAACTTTACTGTTTTAGGAGACGCATCAATCAATCTTGTATTTATATTTAAGAACGCACTCATTCAAGTAAAATATTTCCCCAAAATAATTGCATTTCCAAAATAATAGACATATACGGGTCATAATCAGACCAAAACCTACATGGACACCCAATCATGCTATGTTCGACTAATGCATGTAACTCAGGTTGGGAATTTGTACATGAAATGCTGCTCACTTGATTTTTGCTAACACTGTGATGGCCGTCTTTTTTCAAATTTTGCACCTCAAATTAAAAAGAAGTCTCTTTTAATTTCTGAGCTGAGTCACCCGTACACCCATAATTTTGCAAAGTTAAATAATCTGGTTATAAAGCTATGTGGAAGTATTCATATTACTTSCACATATGACCGTAGTTGGATCTGAGGCCGTGTTCTTTCCTGGCTTACATTAAAGAGGACGGTGTTAATCGCAGCATCGCTGCATTACACTCTGAACATGCACTTGGCCTTGTTTTGTTTTTGTATGAGTCAGGTGGGAGAGAGAGAGAGAGAGCTGTAGTGCACACTAGGAACACTGAGTAAAGACGTTTAGTTTTCCTCTGCTTCCTCATCTCAGCATCATTATACAATTATATTAGCCTCAGGATTATGCAACACTCGTCATTCAGGCTCTATGTTTTAACTGTTCGGATGTTTCTGTGGTGACCGTGTCCTCTGGTGTTGTCTCCAGGTTCCAGTGCGTCCTCTCCCGGATGGGTGCCAGGCTGTGAGTCAGCATGGCAGGGCTCGTCCTCCATCAGCAGCAGTAACCGCGCTAGGCGCCACAGCGCCGCCTCCGACAGCGCCGACACAGGCATAGGAACCTCCTGCTCAGACAGCGTGGAAGGTAAGGACCTTGACCTTTTCAAGTGATATTAGTGCTTCTAATTTCATCAAGTTTTCTAGAGAGACAGGAAGTGAAGGAACACAAAACATATGTGTAAAATTTGTAGTTATACCATGCTATAGTTTCCATTTTAAAGTTGACACAACCTCCTACCTCTGATGTTCTCAGACAAATTCATTTAGTCCACACCTCAGCATGACATGTGTTCTCACCTGTTTCAATGAAGGAGGAAAAAAACACACACATCAGGGTTCAATTCAGACAGAGCGAATGCTGCATATGTGAAAGTAAACAAAGCTGAGATCGGTGCTTTGATTAAGTGACAATTATAAGCCATGCTCCTTTGCCACAATCATGAGACAACATCTTAAACACTGAATCAGCTGGACGAAAGGAAAGGGACGGTTTTCAATATCAGCAACAGTGACGAGAGCAGCTTGTACCATGTAGCTTTTTGCTGTCTTTGCGTAATAGCAGAATCTGAACCTAAAGACCCAAAGTTCCAAATGTTCTGTATAATCTTTACAGCTAGGTAGGCCAGGCTGTATTTTCAATAGCATTAGTAGATTATTTATCTTTAAAGTTATATATATATATATATATATATATATATACAACTCCAGTTGATGACAGTATTCAATTTAGTTTTATTTATATTGCACCTTTAAAGATTTGACAACAGGAAAAGGTTAAAAAGTGTGAAGAAATATGTATGAAATATAATTATCAGTTTGTCCCTAATGAGCAAACCAAGGACGATGGCAAGGAAAAACCTCCTGAGATTGCAATAGAAAGAAATCTTGAGAGAAAACCGACTCAACAGGGAACCCGTCCTCATTTGGGTGATATCACATAGATATAGCAGATACATAGATGTATGTGTATATCACATACACATAGATGGGTCAGAGCATGAGATTGGCATGTGTATGTGAAATTTTGGTGGAGACAGACGTCACTGATGACGTCACGTCTAAACAGCGACCTACTTCCGTTCTCGAGTATGATCGAATTCCATATCTGATACGATCCATGCCTGCKTAGTCCATATCGTTCTGGAGACCACCTCGAGCATGGTTCCTGACCTAAGAACGTGTTTTTCTCACTGATGAAAATGAACCRGACTATGGGGTCAACAAGTGAACATGAGGTACGCTTCTGCTGTTAGAGGCTCAGGTACAAAACTTTGAGTCTTAATCTGTTGAGTGATAATATCGAGAGACACGATGAACGAAGACATACGAATTTTTAAAAACGATTAATTTAAATATCAGTTTTTTTGCCATTACTGTAGACTCCTGTAAAAAAAAAAAATTGTTTGAGGCCAAGTCCCAATTTACTTCCTGTTCTAATAAACATGCAGTCTATACAGAGTATAACTTTCTGGCTCATCCTACAGAAAGTATTGTCTTAGAACTACAACACAAACTATATATATATTCATTTAAACATGTAAAATCTCTTTAAAAATAAACACTGTCAATCAACATGCTTTGGGCTAGTCTTGGGATTAGGTGAGCTAGTGAGAAATGCTTGTCCTTTCTTGCTTATTTTTTTCATGTTCTCACCAATAGCACAGGACTCGCTGTAATGATGTAAGCACGATTAACTGTTCAGGCAGAATGTGTTTATTTCAGGCTGTTTTTTTTCTTCAGGACATCCTCACAAAGGAAAGTCCTGGTGCAAGACACTTTTGCCAAGTTTGTGTTGGTTCCTGAAAGGAATTACTTTAAAAGGGCCAAATCATGAGTCATGTATCTGAAATGCATAATATCACAGCCTGAAAGCAGAGCATGAGCTCAAAGCATTACTCAAATATTAGTCATAACATTTACTCCCAGTCGCTGTTTTCAACCAATAATTGAATATATATATTTCAATGGATATTTGGGGATTGTTTTGTCACAGTCGTGGTTGTTTTGTACGGAGTGAAGTGTTTAGAGGGTAGCACTGAGGTGTGGTCTCCTCATAAAGTTGACATTTGTGTTCACTTTCAAGTCCGGACGAACAACAAAGCAGACGCTCCGTCTTTGAATCCAAATGAAAGTCATGATCGCTCGTTGGTATCTGAACAAGTTACTCTTCATTTATAAGTAATAAGAGTCATTCTGAATGTCAGTTTGTAGGATTGTCAAAGGATCGGGTCAGTGGTTGAGTCACTGTACTGACCTTTTATGGTGAATCAGGTGCCAGTTTCCATAAGAACCTTTTTGTTTACAGGTCAGTCTATACAGCCTTCGTCTCAAACTGTGAGTAGGGACCAAAAGAATTGTCAGAATCTAGGAGGGACCTTTTCTCACAGTTTGACATGGGAATGTTCACTGATTCTTGACGGGGAAGTTTAGACCAACTGTCTTAGCCTGTTGCTACCAGATTCATTAAAATAAAAAATAAATAGTTAAATGAATGACCACCTTTGATGATCTGTGTTGCTACATTAAACATCCCCAGAGTGCTGATTGTTTGCCAGGTGACGAGTGAGCATCAGGGTGGGGTCTTAGCCTTAGCTGTACTCTCTTAACTGTTTACCCAAGAGACCGCCGGTTACTATAGGAGCGTTCCTGACTTCATCACAACAGGAGCAGTTGTCAGGTTTTAATTAGTGCTAGATGCGATGAGGGATTTTGAAGCGTGCATCCCACAAAACATCACGTTCCCCCACCAGTATGAGCTGTATCCTGGTCTGGATCTCATCTCATATCACATTTCAACCTCACCCAATTCACTCCCTCGACTGCTAATGTATGCACAGAGCCAGCAGCACGTTTAACATTGATCTTGGCCCATGGACTCCAGCTTTGCCATCACAAATCAATGAACCAGTCACCGAAACGGCAAAGAGCCAGGAATTAAAGTCACGTGCAATACCTTGGGCTGTGGCCTAGATCTCAGCGCTTGTGCGGTTGCTAGAGCCGCAGAGGAACCAGAGTCGCTTGTATCCTATCCTGTGAACGAATGTTTCCCTGCTCGATCTACCACAGCACATCAAATAGACAGCTGGCTCCAGAAGTATCGCAGATCTGCTGTGAAAATGTCTGCAAACGCTGCGTAGGAAGCCGAGCCGTGATCTCAACGGATGGCGCAGGAACAGGAACAGGGATTGTCATTAGTCATCTCTGGTTACAGACATCTCAGAGGCTGAAGAGGTTTAGGAAGCAGCGCTGAAGTAGGTCAGATTATTTTCCCAGCGCCTGGGGTCATGTTCAAATCTGCTCTTTTTTTTCCATCAGATTAAAGTCACCTACTCCTGCGGTACATGCAACATGCATAAGGAAACGTGACTATCATTAATGAAACACTTTATTGTAAAGGTATCCCGGCAGTCTCATCTTCTCCCCGCTCATATTTCTCATGGCATAAAAACAACTATTAATATGCATCAGGACTTCTTGTTGTCTTCTGATCCTAATCATGAGACATTCCCAGAGCAACAGTCTTTCCTGATGAAGATCTATGTTGTTAGTTTTCTCATTTTATCTCTGCTGAGATGATGAAGGATGTCTCCTAAATACGAACCCTTTTTGTTGTTCTTTATGACTCACTCGACACTAGTTTAAAATAAATGAAACAGTACTTTGGAAAGAAAGATGCCTCGTGTTTCAATTTTGTAAACAATGTTCATACAGTAGTTCCCTGCAACCATTAAAAAAAAAAGTCTTAGCCRCAGTATGTCTTGTGTTACATGTGTTCTTTAATAAGAAGCCTGTTTCTGTAATTCTGAGAGAATGGTATTTCTGAGGTTCTCTTTTTTTTATACCAAAAATCTTTCCTTCAGAAGGAATTCTGCATGCCGTGGCTGTAATCCACACAAGAAAAGGGTGTTATTTAGGGAGCTGCCACATAATCACTACTCTCGGGTTTACTAGCGGACCGATCTCTGTCGAACTCTTATATAGTCTGGCATTAGCAGCCTTTTGGAATGTATGCATGTGGCCACTTACATAATGACGTTTTTGTTTGTTTGTTTGTTTGTTTGTTTTGGATTATTTATGCGAAATCACTGATGTTTCTCTTCAAGTGAGTTGCATAATGAGACAGCAGCCTCGTTCCAGTTCGTTAGAAGCCCGGGGACATGTCCTGCATTATTGTCACTCCAGTTTATCCAGTGTTCAGTCAAATCTCAGCAAACAGAGATACACAGAGGATCTCCAGGTTTTTAAATAATTGGGTCCAGCAGCTAGTGACTTCCAGACAAAACATTTCTTATAATATAGTTCAGCCTGGTTAGTATTACAGTTTCAGGAGCTTGGCTTGACTGATGCAGGATGCGTTGAAATCGGTGTGGCTGATGTTTTAAATCCAGTGAAGACTGACGCACAAGTTTCTTTCAACTAATTATATGAGTGATGTTCGAGTCAAACTGGGACTTTTTCATTTCATTTCTCTATATAAGCCCCTGCTATACTAATGCACTTATCTCAGCGTTTCACTAGTGCTTGAATACTATTAATACTATTAAGCCATGATTAGATAGTCTGAAACCCTGGCCTTTCAGGAACTCCTTTAATGGCCCAAACATATGGAAATGGCTTGGAGTGAGGTCAGGACTGTACAAGGGACGTGGCAACAACTCCTAGCCGAGTTTCTGTAATGTGCAAGTGGTGTTGGTGAATGATTGTGTGTACAGTTCCCACAGACAGTTGTGTTAACTTGTTGCCAACTTGCAAAAGTATTTGTTAATTTTCAAGGTTCAGGCATTCCATTTGCTCAATGTTCTCAGAAAGGCTGCAGGGGCTCAGAGCCACCTCAGCCGGGATCATCATTCTCGGACGAACGGCCTTCTTCAAAAACGTTTGCACCATTCGAATGTTTTAGTGAGGCTAAGATTCTCATCACCGTACTGTGCTTGAAGTCTTCTATAAATGTACATCAGAAATGTAATCAGTTTTTCTATTATATAATTGTATAATTTCCCCTTAAAAGATAAGAGTTTGCAATTTTTTGTCCTCGTTTGTTTCCGGACAGACATTAAGAATCTTCATTTTTAAAACTGTCTAAGTGACCTAGAACAAGATGCAGGAAATTCCTCTAGATTTGAACCAGGCCGCCTGCTGACCCATCTCACTAATTATATCACTGTGGAAAGAGTAACTTCCTCATAATTACCCCTGGGGGTGGTCTATGGCTCTATTTGGGCATTCCTGAATAACGCAGACAGGGACATTGTTTCATTCTCTGTTTTAACCTCATGAGTTCTTGCCAGTCTGATGGGAGTAAATTGGTGTGTTCACTCTCGRGCTGAAGATTCACAGCTGTTAAGGAGCCCCCGCTGTGCTAACAAGCAAACTCTTACCCCCTTTTTTTTTTACCTCTCAACATTTACGCTAGGTCATTTAGAGCCTGGATTAGCCTAAAGGAGCATCAGTTCTTTAAGCAGAATTAAGCAAAAGAAAAAAATCTTATTGTCTCCCTTCTCCTCTGTACYGATCTGATTAAAGAGCTTTTCGCTCGCCATCTTGTTGGGTTACTGTTTCCATCTAGCACTGGTGCAGTGGAGGTCGAGCACAGGGCATCGTCAGGGTGTCGGCTTGCACTGTGAAGATCACCGGTGTCGAAAGCCAACCCCAAGCCACATGACTTATTAAGCCAAGAGGTGACCAACTACATGCAACAAGAAAGCATAGGAAAGGAAGAATCTCCTGATGCACCCTATAAATACCACTTCTCAGAAGAGAGCCAGACCGTGTTATCTCATCTCCCTCGTCATGGACTTTACTGGAATGTCCACTGGCAATGCAAAACCACTAAGTACATTTGTGTACCCTAAGAGTGTGCTAACATGGCTATAAAGCACAATATGCCATCTGGTTGACAAATTATAACAAGCATTAGTGAACACTCTTTATCCTTAGGTGCGAAAAGAATTCGGTCAACCCCAAGTCCAAGCACTTTAGCCTAAATTTGAGCCGGATCAGGAACATGGTTCTCAAATCCCAGACCATTAGCTCATGTTCGTTCCCTAGAGGAGCTTCTGCCTGAATCCGTTCCCCCTCGAATAAGATTTGGGTTCCATTAGACATGATGTCATCTGATTATCCGGGCAGGGGTCACTTGTTGCCATCATGCAGGAGATGTCGCAGTAATGTAGTTAAGCCATGATTAAGGGAGGTGTAATTTGGGTTTAGACCTCATGTGACCCCACCCCCTTTAACTTCCCACCATGGAACATATTGACACACCAGCTGSTCTACACCCTTTTAACAATGGGGGGTTTAAGCAACGCATTAGGGGAAGGACTCAGCAGCTAGACAACGTTTGCACTCATTCAGGGTAAAGAGGTGAGAGCAGGTAACTCGTTTTCTCAACGGCGTCTCCAAATTTTTCCTGCCTGTGTTTCTATGACACCTAGATGAGAAAGCTGTGTAGTCGCACTCATCCTCACTGATTACGCCASTTCTGTGATGTTTACTTCAGCTGCTTTTCGTCTCCTGTTCCTCTGCCTGTCAGACCCACAGCGACAGGTTTTGGCTGGTCTTTATTACTCACTCATGAGCCGCTCACGAGTTGTGCTTTCGCTTCTGAAATAAACAAATGAAGAGTGTGCTCAGAGCCGTCCGCTTTCTCGTTACATGCAAGACAGATAGGGTGCTTTAAGGCCACTCTGATGACAGATAACAGAGCGTAACAAACACAGACAGCTAGATGTACATGTAGTGCTGTGAAAAAGTATTTGCCCTCTCCTTATATATATATTTTTTTTTTTTGCATATTTGTCACACTGAAATAATTCACATAAGCAAACTAATTTTAATTCTACACTAAGATAATATATACAAAATGCAGTTTTAAAATAGTGATTTTATTTATTAAGGAGGTGAAAAAAGCTGTCCAAAAAAGCTGTGCCTGGCCCTATGTGGAAAAAGTAATTGCCTCTAAACCTAATAACTGGTTGTGCCACCCATGGTGACAACAACTGCAATCAAGCGTTTACAATAACCGGCAGTGAGTCTTTCACATCGCTCTGGATAAATCTTGGCATGTAGTTTTAATTCAGCCTCCTTGCCGGGTTTCAAGCATGAGCAGCCTGTTTTATGGTCATCTCAATCAGATCTAAGTCTGGACTCCAAACAAAACCGTTAATTTTTTATTTATTTATTAATTATTATTATCATAATTTTTTTAACCATTCAGAGGGGAACTTGCCGATTGTGGTTTAAATCATTGTCCCGCTGCATATAACCCATGTACACCTGAGCTTGAGGTAACAAACTGATGGCTAGATATTCTYCTTCATGATTTTCTGGTAAAAACGCAGAATTCATGGTTCCGTCAACTTTTGCAAGCCTTCCAGGTCCAGACCATCCTTTTCACATAAGGCCCAGCAGCTTTTTTTCCAAACCCCTTAAGAAATGAACTAATCATATACAAACTGCAAATCTTTGTGTAATATTAAAATTAGTTTGACAAATATACAATAAAATGGAGAAAAAAAAACAATCAGAATGGCACAAATACTTTTTTCACACCACTGTATATAGTAACGGCGGCACGGTGGTGTAGTGGTTAGCACTGTCGCCTTGCACCTCCAGGGTCCGGTTTCGATCCCCGGCCAGGCTTGATTCTCGTCTCTGTGTGCATGGAGTTTGCATGTTCTCCCTGTGCTTGGTGGGTTTCCTCCCTCATTCAAAAGACATGTAGGTTAGGTTAATTGGCATTCCCAAATTGCCCATAGTGCATGTATGTCTGTGTGCCCTGCGATGGGTGTATCCTGCCTCGTGCCCTAAGTCTCCTGAGATAGGCTCCAGGCCCCCATGACCCTGAATACAGGATTAAGCGGTAATGATGATGAGTGAGTGAGAGTGAGTGTATATAGTAACTGTAACTGTTGGTGTAAAAAAACAGAAATGTATAATATGACCACAATTCTGTGTGCACTTGGTTGGTGAACTTTTTCTCTAACTGTATTTCTGACCAGTAAATTAGTTTCATGATTACATTTTCAGCCAAATACACACTTTGTTTGTCTTTTTCTGCAGTGTACAACCGAACCGAAACATTAACTTCGATTCAGCAAGTGTGTAAAAGCCTCCCTAGATCTCCTGCCTTCTTCTGCCTGCAAACATCCGTTTTAGTATCTTCACCCCACAAGCTTCATAGAGGGCATCCAAATGCTGTTACGGGACAGGTAGTGGGAAGTAGACAGGTAGCTCTAGAGCTTGTGCAATTCTGTGTCATGGGGTTTAAAAAAACAGGAGTCTAATATGGATCAGCTTTGAAACTTGGAGTTCTGTAACAGAAGAACCTGATCATCCTGTAGGACTGGAAGCACTGGAGTAATGTACTCTAACGGTTAGTCTTTCCTGATTGGTGTAGAAATTCCACCGAGGACGCACAGGAATGAGCAGAAACTAGTCGTCTGTTCATTGCCCGTGGAAGCACAGTAGCTTTCCATTTTAGTGCTACCCTTTACACTGATTTTTGCCAAAACCCCAAATGAGGCGTGTTATTATAAAACCTCTCCAAGCTCCTAAAGAGGAAAATGTGTAACTGACGGATTTCACTTGGAGCAGAGCCACGTTCGCATTCTGTGTATCCAGCCCCACCTCTTTAATAGACTGTTTAATTATAAACCTTTGAAAACATATAAAGCTCAGATATAGAAGTAAAACTTGTACAGGATAAAGTATGAGAATTTAAGGTACAGGGATTAAGGTACGGTCAGCATTGAAAGCGGGGGTGTCAAGATATGAGGTCGGGTCAAGCAGTGTGTGTGTGTGTGTGGTGATGACTTGTGCTAAACCTTGATAGTGACTCCTTTACAGTCAACAGTCTTGCATAGGGAACTGAATACCCTGGGAGCAACATCAATACCATGATCATTAGGGTTTAAAAAAAAAAAAATTATTCATTATGTGCACCCAACCGTATGTGGTCACAACTCTAAATGCTAGCATAAACACTTCACCTTATAGGACCGTATCACTAGGACTTTGTTAATGGTTAATGTTATACATATCTGATCGTTATGCTGGGTTATGCTGTTAAATAACGCAGTATTGGAAATCGTCTGCCGTGATCGTGGAACAATGTTCGTGACTCTATAGACATGTCTCAGGGGCTAGCCTGTGTAAATAGTTTACTAGAGGTGGTTTTTAATGTTTATAAAATCCTAGTCTTGAGGGAAAGATTATTTATTTTATTTTATTTAAAACAGTAAAATCCATTAACAAAGAAAATGTTCTTAGTAAGAGACTATAAACTGCTGAGGTGACTAATCCTCTCTCTCTCTCTCTCTCTCTCTCTCTCTCTCTCTCCTTTTCTCTGAGTAACCTTCAGCACTAATTAACTTTCAGCCTGTTCGTGCTTGTTAAAGCATTTTAAACTCATCCGTTCCATATGTTCTTCTCGATCAGCTTATCCGTAAAGAGGTCTGTGCTAGACTTCCCTTCCCATACTCCATGCGAGTCTCGCATCGGTTCAGGAATTGACCGAAAGCTGTTACGGTACAGATTTTATTAGCTTTGTGAAGCCAGACATAAGTCATGAAGTGTATATTAGGTTAGCGTGACCCCCCCTCCCCTCTCCCCCCGGGGGGGGCAAACAGACGGTTGCTCATCTTCAGTCTGGAGCTTTTAATGGAGGCCTTGGAATGATGGTCCTCCCTTTACGGCTGGTTTTCCTCCTCTGTGTGTGTGTGTGTGTGTGTGTGTGTGTT
>QMIH01001240.1:125977-161699 GCA_003987875.1 Clarias batrachus
TTAGTCACATTTGATGCAAGGAACATCCATAACACAAGACCAGCTTCTCATCAGGATCGCTTTTTGTCTCTCCTTTAGAAGAACAATACAAATTGTTGTAGACAAATATATAAACACAACATGTACTGTTCTCATGTACTGAGAAATATCCCCCCCTGCTTAGACTTCCTCATGGGGGAAAAGCTTTACACCGATACACAAACATCAAAACAAAATTTTTTAACACAAAAGCCTCAACATACCAGCAGGGTTTTTTTTTTGGAAGTAAGATGTGTGATGTTACATCTAGTATAATTAACAGACACCACAGAAGAGGAAAAGAGTAAGTGAGTGTGTGTGTGGCTTAACCTCCAGTCAGTCCCACCTTCACACCACACACACACACACACACACACACACACACACACACACACACACACACACACACACAAGCACCACTCCACTAGCGAGACGATTGATCTCTTCCAATAATACTGCACTTCCGTCTTACTCTCATCCTTCCATCGCCGGCTTTTTAAAGTAACACCAGTATTCTTTCCCCGTATCGATCTGGATCCGTATTCTCCTCAAACGCGGCACGGACTGTCCGACGTCTCCTCCATTTGTCTCAGATTACAACCTCTTAATCGTCCCCCCCTCCGCTCCGAATTTCCGCTGGGACGATGATCTGAGATCCAATAATGCAGCACAGTTCACCGTTTATAGAAATGAAGCAGGGCCATATCCGACATCCGTCTCCCGATGTCTTCTCATTCATCCGCTGACTTCATGCTTTCAGTTACCGTTTCATTCATGAGCATGATATCACGTAGCAGCAGCAGCACTTCAGTCTGAACGCTTAAAAGGGGTGAAATGGGAAGAGGGTTAAATAGCGAACACACTGATGATGAGCAGAGGATGTGAGTCATGGACAGGAAAAGAAAAAAAAACATGTTATGTTCACACTGACAGGTCTTTCTTTCTTCTGCTCTTAATTTCTTTCATCCTCTTTCATTTTAGCTTTCTTTCTTTCTTACTTTGGTTCTTTATTTATTTCTCTACATCGACGTTYGGACAGTCAGGAGACGACTCTGCCACATTCCCCTTCACCTCTGTCCTCCGTCTTCTCTGCTCTGGTTTCACCACACTCACACTCTACTCCGGTTTCACCACACGCGCTCACACACTTTCTGAGTGGTTACATTAGCTTGTGTGCGTGTGTGCATGTGTGTGTGAGTGTGTGTGTATTGATGACAAGTTTTGGCTCTGTCGCTGTCCATTCACGGTGCTTTCCTTAAGCCTTGATATGGAGGTGCAGATCCACATCCACAAATGCAGTATGGCAGTCAGGTTAACTGTGTGATGGTATGAGTCATGTGACTGCATGGAGTCATGTGACTGCACGAGGTGGGGCTAAAGATGATAACAATAACACTTCATTTGTTCATTCTTCTTTCACTTCTCTTTCTTTTGCTGTCTTTTAGTCTTTGTGTCCTTTTACAATCTTTTTCTATCTTTTGAATTCATGTTGTGTTTATCATGTCATATGCGCTAGTTTATATCAATATTTTTTATCAGCATACACTAAATGTCTCTCATACATCATTAAAATGTGTGATATAATTTTGAAAAAAAATGATACTAGGAGTGTTAAGACTGAGCAATACAAATTTTAACAACAGTAAATTATGTACTGTAATCTGTGTGCTTAATTTTAAACAAGTTTAAACAACAAACTCTGTGACTTTTACCTTAAGCTGATAAGTAATAATATAAACGAATATGTGCAATGATGAAGTACTGTAGTTGCCTGAGTGTCATTCGAGATGCTTTTTATTAGTTATTTTGATGTAATATAGTTAACATTTTATTGATTTTCAACAAGTTATTCACTTTTGTCTGTCACAAGAGAGTGGAAAATAGTGTGTAGACAGTGTTTTTAAATTTTTTTTATTTATTATTTTAACATGACTGCAATAAATGTTTTGGTTGAAAAAATAATTGTGAAGAAACATTGTGATTGTCCTAAAGATAGATAGATTGATATAGATATTATTCTGTGCTCCTTCTCACATTTTTCTTTCTTTATTTAGTTTTTTGTTCACAATTTTATTCTTTTTTATTCACATTTTTTCTCTTGTTCTTCCTTTTGCTCATTTTTTGACTTTTTTAATCATTCTTTTTACTTTGACTTTTCCTTTTCCTCCATGTTTTCATCCTCTCTCTTGCTATTTTTTTGTTTCCCTCTTTCCTTCTCTCACTCTTTTGCTGTTTGTCGTTTTGTTGATAGTTCGAATTGTTAAGATTTTTACTTGCACCAGGTGTTAGTGAAGCTGTGTGACAGTGTGTGTAACTCTCTCTGATCATTAGTGTGATGATGACATCACCACCTGTACAGCCGGATCACTGACCCGGGCTTATGCAGTGTGTTAAAAGATCAGAAGCCTCTACAGTGACACAGAGCTCTTGTGGACAACGGTTCTGTATTGTGTGACCTTAACATCAGATGCCGCCGGTGTGTTGTTTGTCGTGTGTGTGTGTATATGATGTAATACAGTTAAAGCACACTTGATGATGATGAGGTTGTGTACCCCTTGTGGCCCCCTGAGGGTTTAAACTTAAAGTCAAGATCAGGACTGCACACACACACACAACACACACACACACACACACACACACACACACCACACACACACACACGGGGGAACATACCGCTCCTGTCAGTCTTATTCTTAGTGCCGCTCGAACCCCTTACAAGAACGGAAGCGTCTCCTCCTGCAACTCTCCGGCGCCACTCGGAAACAGACACCGTGAAATTCAAGAGCTGGTCCCGAATACATGCTAATAAACGAGGAACGAGCAGCAGGACGTTGGTGCGTGTGTGTCTGTTTGTCTGTCTGTCTGTCTATCTATCTATCTGGTCAATTCTGCAAGCATACACACACACACACTTTTGATTGCACAACAGGACAAGGAACAAGATCATGTTTCCTAACACCATGTGTCGCATCACACTAAGCCTCATTCAGCCCATGCAGGGCTTGTTATTTGTCTCGCTAAAACCTTGTGCCATGATGTAAACACACACACAAACCACATCCTTGATCCCAACTGAAATAATTTTAAAGAAGTTTAATTAAAATCCTGAGCTGAGATAGTTGCTACCAGATTTTAACGAATCGATGTAGTTTCTATTCATGGCTGTGGAAAAACAACACCACTCTCTCTCTCTCTCTCTCTCTCTCTCTCTCCTTCTCCATCCCTCGGACGCCGTTCTCTCATTGCGTAACCGAGCTTGCGTGTTGAGTCTCTAAAATAAACAGTCCTGAATGTGATCAGCTGAGGTGTGTGAAAGGGGAGTCGGCGCCGGGCCACGGCGGGTAATTTAGAGCCAACGTGTCGATGTTGATATCAGTGTGCGTATACATCACGTGTGTGTGTGTGTGTGTGTGTGTGTGTGTGTGTGGTATTTCACACGCTGCACTGATGGAGGACAAATAGAGCTTCCAGGCATGTATAAGGAAGTTAACAGTTATACAGAATAATCATCACCGGGATGGTGTGATGTGGATCAGTGCAAAAGAAGGTTAATGATTTTCCTACATGTGCAGTGTTTTATTTGTCCTGTGATGACAGCAGTTTATTAAAAAAAAAAAAAAAAAGAATTATTAAAAAAAAGAGGCATGAGATCTGGGGTCACCGAAACAAATGTACAAAATATATATTGTATATAAATGTATAAAATTTGTATTCAAAATATGGATATTGTTCATAAGGTATCAGGGACAAACCGTTCTGTCTAAGTTCATAGTGATAGTACAAATGGTCCCCGACTTAGGAACGAGTTCCGTTCCAGGAGCACGATTGTAAGTGAATTTTTTCAACAAACTTATAAACCTTTGACGCGAATATACGATGTAAAGCATACCAATACATTGGTCTCAATCTGAACAGTTCATCTGTCCCTTTTCGCCACACTGCCATCATGTAAGACTTTTTAATCATGCCTCACGGCGCAGCTGGCTTCGTTTAAACTCAACTCGGGAGGAAGGGACAACGCAACGTGTACTGCATTTGAATGTTTTGTTTACACGACGTGTTTACCGCGTTGTGTCTGATTTCACTGTATTGGACTGTGTTTTGATGAGGATTTTCAGATATTGGGTTTATTCTCCAACAGGACAGCTTAACAGGACAGACATTTTCTACCATCGTGCTCCCGGACTGATTCATTGAAACCAGTTGAGGCCGACTCATATTTCCCGCGCCCCCACACGCATACACATACTATCTATTGGACTTTGGACATTTTATACATTCACTTACACACTGAGAATATTGTATATAATTGTCAATATTGGTATGTGGTGCACTGCTGTGTCTATTTTTTGACCAATACATGTGAGCTACTTTCTTGGCTTGTTTGCATCTACGGCTGCGGTTCCGTTCATATCTGCAGAAATTCGTAACTCGAATGTTTGTAAAGTGGCGGACTTACTGTACTTCCTGAGAAAAAGGCACAAGACGCAGCATACCTAAATATAACTCCTTAACTAGAAAAGATCGAACGATCCACACCTGCAGACGAGAAGTCTGCTTGTGCATGTTGAATTGTTCAGTGTTTTATATTCTATTTATACCAATATTCATTTGACTATGTGACTGTTTACTCAAAGAGAAGCCGAGTAGAAAGAAAAGAACGACAGATATAAACAAGAATACCGTCTCAGATGTTGATGTATCAGAAGTGATTATTCTGAGAGTGACGCTGGCTGGCAGAGGAACGATCAAGGTTCCTCTGATGCTCAGTGCTAAAGAAGATCAAGCTCAGGTTTAAAGAGTATAGATCTATAAACACAGCGCCAGAGCAATGAGGTTAAATTTTTTTGTGCGTGTGTGTAGATGAGCGTTATGACCTCTGTGTGTGTGTTTTGTTTACGCGAGTTCTCCTGAGCACACATGCTCTCGGTTCCCCAGATGTTCCCCAGCTGCACGGTAACAAAGAGCCACGTTGTTCAGTAGGTGAGTCTCTGAAGTGCCAATTTGACTTCCTGAAGAAAACCAGAGGAATTCAAAGGCACGCTCCAGATTACAAGGTTAATAATAATGAAGACTTAAAACATTGTAGACGATGCAGTGGGTGAGATTGTGGGGCTGGTAGTGATTTTACTCTCACTGTGAGCTGAGCTGGCAAGCTAAAGTGAAACTGGGACACATTCGCATTTCTCCTCAAATTATTCCCACACTGAGGGTGTGCGACTCCTGGGTCATCATTAAAGTGGAAGATGAATTATTCCAAAAACATCGTGCACAGATATATCCAGAGCGGTTGCTGCGTTGAAGCGGTGTGTGTGTGTGTGTGTGACGCGACGAGAGCAGCGCTGACAGCAGTGTTTCCCCTGGCCCTCACACACTGATAAAACCTGTCAGCTCTGTGTTCAGTCAGTCGCAGCATTACACACTCGCAATGTTCGCTTACACAGCTGCTTTAAGGCTTATTGACATCAGTTTTTCTTTTCTTTTCTTTTTAAAGTCCTTGAACTAAAGTATGTGCGATTGCCCTGAAACATGACCTCACTAGTCAAAAGTAAGCGTTTATTAATACTAAGGTGTTTAGATGTCTTTTTGTTTATATATTTAGATTTCATTCATGTCAGCATGATCTTTGTTTACTTATTCTCACATGCTAAGTGCGCATAAAGGAAGATCTAGAAAGGTCAGACTTGTTGTTATAATATAATATCTTTAGGCAGTATTGTGCTGCCTTAATCATGCATGATGTTTATGACCTTGATTGTGTTTTTCTTCTATCGTTTCTATCGGTATAAAATGGTTGTTTTTGCTACTTATGTTTAGCTTACATTGCCCATGCTGACTGATGCACACAAAATAAAAGTGAGCCCTGGCTCCGAGTCTCCTGATTCCTTTGTCTTCTAATGTGTTCCAGTCAGATCCAGATGGATTTATTATAGTTTATGATGCTGCAATTCTCAGTAGTTAATTAGTTATTTTAAATGATAAATTTGCCTCAGAAAAAGTCTGTCTAATGTTTTCGGTCTGAAAACCCGAAAATATGTTTAAAAAAAAAAATCTTTTCAAGTCCATATTTACAACGAGAGCCAATATTTTAATATTTCTGAGCTGTGTTACCTGTAATTAAACAGTTTAAGACTTTTCTGCCTGTATATTCTGATTAATATGATCGTTTCCACACACACTCCCTCATTTCTATTTGTTTATTGCATTTAAGTGTTAAATATTTTGCCTTAATTGTAATTAATCATTTGGACGTGTGTGCTTCTGTTACATGTAGTATCATGGTGTGTATCGTTCTGCTCTCAGCTCTCAGCGTAATGCCCTTGATCGTGGTATCGTGCCAAGTATGACACACACATACACATCATGTGTTATTTATGAGAGACTGAAACACACTGCGGCTACATGATACTCACACACACACACACACACACACACACACACACACAGAGACACTCCATGTGGCAAAGAGAGCATTTTACTCTATCATAAATAATGTTCCGGATAGAGGGATGATGCAACATCGCTGATGATAATACTTGCTGTAACTGAGAACAGATTTTAGTTTTGCCCGGGTTTCTTGTCAAGCTGAAACAACATTTGTATTTTTTCTCCCTGTCCATCTAGACCACTCCAGCTCGAGCGGCACGCTGTGTTTCCAGCCGCTCCGCTCACAGGGCTCCATCCCCACCGCGCATGTCATGCCATCTCCGTCCAGCTCGAAGCTCAGCGCCCAGTCCGTGCCCGGCAGCCCGTGGAACAGCAGTCGGCTCTCTTCCCCGGTGTCCAGCCCGCTGGACATGAAGGACCCTCGCCCCGTGCGCCGCTGGTCGTCCCTCACCCGCCTGAGCGGCCAGGAGAAAAGCGGCAGGACTTCGTGTCACCCAGACGCCCACGGCTCGCTGGACCGCAGCCTGCTCCACGCCCGGGCCGACTCGTCCTCCCCGCTCAAGCCGAACACGCTGGACCTGAGCTACAGTGCCTTACCCGAGAGCAGAGCTTCCCTCATGACGCCCAGGGGGCACTCGCTGGGGCATCAGACTGTTGGTGGGTCACCCATCCAGCCTAGCGTGAGGACTCAGATGTGGCTGAGCGAGCAGATGGAGTTCAGGCCCGAGAGCACGTGGCTGAGTGAGCAGCGAGACAGGATGAGGCAGGATGCCGAGCTCGCGCAGGTAAGAGGGAGAATGTTTTGTTTAACACATCATTCATACACCGCCTGCTCTGTTTGAAGGCCAAATGCATCTTTCTCGGTTGAAACACAGCTCATGTGCGCAGCTAGAAAGATAAAGAAAGGTCAGACTTGCTGTTATAATATCTTTAGGCAATATTGTGCTGCCCTCTAGTGGACAGACTTCTTCTCTGCACCAGTAGTGTCTCAAAATCCATTGATTTTCCTTTTAGAACCTGCACTTATTTTACTTGCATAAACTACACATACATTAGTTTAATATACTTTCTTACACGCTGCCTAATATCCAGTTTATATACCCAGTGTATACATCCAAGGTTTTAGTAAAAATGTACATACAAGTGTGAATAATATAAATAAATAGACTTATTAAAAGAAATCTCAGCATGCGTGATCATCAGTGGAAGATGTTTATTTGTTGTTTACTTCACTCACACCTTTACTATAACGTGTCCGTTCATGTTTGTGCAAACGACATTAATTACATCGCTATGGAAACTGTATACAAACCAAACAATGCAACATCAAGTGGAACATCAGTGCTTCAGGTCGTGTAACTATACATTTAATAGACACCTTGTTTCCTCAGTTTCATCATTTCAGCTCGAGACCACATGTGTGAGTGACGAGAAAACATTCTCTAATAATACACTGTTGATCAGGATATGTGGCTTTTGCAAACTATATAAAATAAAAAGTAGTGACACACAGGTCCAGGTAATATAACAGTAATAACCATGTAGTAATAATTCGGTCACCGGAAACTTGTCTGAGATAACATAGATATTATCATGATATAAGTATTTTTATCAATTTACAATAGAATTGAAACTGATTAGATATGTTAGATGCTGATTTGTTGTTAAAAACTTGTACTGTAATGATTTGTACAGTTGCTTTTTTACAGCATTTACTGACATGAAACTATCTGTGTTTCATATATTTTATTTCAAAAATTGAACTTTAGGTGTCGCGATTTTTGTCACATTTACAAAGCCAGTGATAAGATTTCATTTGACATTCAGGCAAATACACACATTTTAAATGCTCTGATAACAATATTTTGTTTAAACATTTTTTTTTTAAATGTCAAACATAATTTTTCAAAACACATCAGGTGTTTGTTACCACGTGTCTTTTCAGCCAGCGCCTGGTGAGCTTCATCAGAGAAGGAAAGTCACAGACATGTGACGTATGTTTTTTTATTCCTCGCAGTATAAACCACTGACCACTAGATGGTGCAAGGGAGTCAGAAGCTGTGATCATTACTCACTATGTCCTCTAAGTGCTATTCGGACAGATGAGTTTTTTAGACACCAGTCTGGTGAGGTACAAAGTGTGAGGTTCGACCCCACACACCCCAACGCCTTCCTACTATATAAACCAAACCTTGTTAAAGTCAAACGGCTGCATAAGTTATGTTTAATCAAAAGTTTGTCACGCGACAGTGACATACAGAATCTTTCCCTGCGCTCAATAAAGCAAAAAAAAAATGTGTGTGAGTGTCTGTTATGACTGTCACAGTGATGTAGCTGTGGCTGATTAGAGGTGTGGAATCTATAGTGCTCTGCTTTAATGGAAGATTATACACACATTGGAATTGTTTTTCAAGCACAATCTCTAAACAAGGACTTGAGCAATATTGGTGAAAAATGTCAGATTAGATTTTTCGCTGCACAAATAAATCACTTTCTGAATGAAAGACTTTCTGTGTTGCTTTAACAAGCACTTAGTTTTTAAAGTGAGGCACCAAAGTGTGATTTATATCGTGAACACACAAGTAGAGAAGTGTGTGTGTGTGTGTGTGTGTGTGTGTGTGTGTGTGTGTGTGTGTGTGTGTGTGTGTGTGTGTGTGTGTGTGTGTGTGTGAGAGAGAGAGAGAGAGAGATCTCGATAGCTCTCCCTCGATAGTAAACGTGTTCAGGCCATATTAAGTCTTGTGCCCTCGTTGAGCGTCTCAGCCCACGTCACATGAGCTTGACCAGGATGAGCATAAGCAGCAGCACGATGACGATGAGCAAGAAGTTGAGCAGCAGGTTGAGACCCCGGTTGTTGGTTAGATCCATGCCGAAGACGTCGCAGCCGGACGATTGCAGGTCGCGAGCCCGCAGTGAGGCGCTGTGTGGCTCAGGGTCAGGTGTGATCAGCGTGAGGTGCAGGGAGGAGGATGGTGAAGTTACCCCACAACGTACATCCTTCACATATGGAAAGAGCTAAACACCGTCAACAAGGACAAATAAGAGCACAAGCGTCGCTGTTCTTAACAAGGGGATGTTAGTGCAGTGTCTGACTTTCACATCTTTATTTTTGCCCAAGAGTCTGTCCTTAAAACATTAAGTCTAAAGTAAGGTTTGATTTTAATGGCCGACGCCACGATAACCTCTTTCCTGCATTAAAGGGAAAACCAGAAAAAGGCATAGACGCGCCACAAGCAGCCCGTGGCACCACCTCATCACCTTCCCATTCCTATGTTTTTTTTTTCTCTCCCATGAAGGATTTTAGCTTATGTGCCTGGCTTTCATATAAATATAATTGCCTAATATTAGGAATATAGCGTGGTGATGTGCTATAACAGTCCTGCAAGCATTAATGTCACACTGCTTTTATACAACAGTTGTTCGAGGACACCAGACTGTGTTTTTATACCAATTTTAATCCTTCAATCTTGAAACAGTTTAGAGTCAAGCAACAAGCACTTTCTTCACTTGATTGAAAGGTTGTTTGCTCATTAATTTGTAGACTCATGTCAAGGCAACTTTATCTGCTGATTCCATTATTGTCAAATGTAACGTTTCAAAATCGCTGCCTACAGTTCAGCTAGCTCGCATTTTATGAATGGAATGTTGACTTCTTGTAATTTAAGGGTGGAAATTCATCCAATGTGGAGTAAGGCCAAGGATGTGGGGTTGTGCCAGGATAATCCGCACCCATGGTAAGCCCCTGCCTTGTCCAATCAGAAACCCAGAAATCATTCACACCTCACCCCCTCTCAAAAAGTAGTTTCAAATGTAATGGAAAAATGTTCAAACAAACACAAAAGACAGTTTTGCTCCAGTGAGTCCACGTTCACATGTTTCTCCATAAGTACCATAGTTCTGTTTGCACGTTGCCCCACGCCAGTGTAAGAATTTGTAAAAAAAAAAAAAAAGTTTTTATTTGCTAACATCTTAACCAACAAGATGATTGGGCATTTTAATCAAGGGGCGGAGCTTATGCACTACAAAAGCTATGTTAAGTAATAAATATTGTCCAGTTCTCTCATAGTATTAAAGGAGTGGATTTAATCTGGTTTAGTTTATCGATTTCATAAAATCATTGCCATGTTCCATGTTGGAACAATAACAAAAAAAAGTTATACAATACACATTAATACAGAAATTAGAGATAAAATATAATTTCTTGAATCAATTTAAATAAGACCAGTTGTTTGGACGGGTTACAAGAAATCTACATTTTCACAAGTGTAGTTATAAGTTTTAGGAATAAACTTTGAGATCCTGTTTAATTAAACTATAATTTACTGTAAGTCCAAGATAAATGTTGAAAAATGATCTTGTGTTTAGGAGTTGAGAACCCTATAAAATAATAAAGATATTATAATAATTAATGCCCCAATACAGTTTTCGTGAGCATTTCCACCTTTACAAACTGCTTGGAAGTAGATGAATACATTTTGTCTTGAATCTATTGTAAATAAATAAATAGATAGATAGATAAAATTAAATATTTCTCTCTTTTTTTAGTAATAAATAGGTTTTCCAGGTAATAAAGTGTAGTAAAATCCATATACTTTTGATATAGGATGTGTATAATAGTAATATCTACATTACCCTCATACCTCTCGAGCAAAACTATAGATGTAGAGATCAGACAACCAATGATTGACTACGTTTTAGGTTCTGTTTGCATTTTAAGGTCATAGTTAAGCTTTCTTGTGTGTGTTAACTTTTGCACTCATGTGGATTAACTGTAGCATGGTGAGGGTTGAGAAAATTGCCGCACACATTTTATAACCTGTTTATTATATTTTTATTAACGTTGAGTGTCACACGTGGGCTTGTGCAGTGCTCAGAGTCAATGTTTCACAATCCTGGACTGTGACAGGGAATGTGGAGTCAGTTCTGCCGTCCTCAGACTCCCACAACTCCCCGCTGCTACCCCGCTAGGTGTGCTGTTATTTGCGGACAGTGTGTATTATTTACAAGAACAGTGCGAAGAAACAGCATGCAGCATGCAGTCAACTCATATGGACAGTTCAACCCCCTCCCTCATCACCAACCCAAGCCCCCCAACCCCACCCCCCAACCGAGTCCAAAGTGCCACATCCCGGCCCCTCCTCCAGCTCACATTAGCAAGACGATGATGTAGATGAGCAGCAGGCAGATGAGGATGAGGCAAAAGTTGACGAAGAGGTTCTGCATGTTCTGCTTAGCCTGCTGGGGAACCTCCATGGTGGACGCCCTCCTCATGGCTGCACGGGTGATGTGCTGCACTTTCTCCATAGTACTCTAACACTGTACACGTGGGATGCTGAAGGTGAAGGGCACACAAACACACACAGACAGAGAGAGAGAGAGAGAGAGAGAGAGAGAGAGGCGTGGAAGTGCAGAAGGATGAGATGGAGGGTGTGGTGTGGAGGTGTTCGTAATGCTCGTGGGACAGAGGTGGTCCAGGAGCTGATGGAGTCCACAGAGCTGATGGAGGGAGCAGCAGAGAAGCCGAATGAGTACGCATGCACACAACATGGGATCGGTCATGCTACATTTACATGCGTGCACAATGTAGTAACCTGTCCATGAGCCCTTGGAAAATTCTTCTTTAGACTTCAACATTAAGGAACGCCTTATGTACTTACTGCGCTTATTCAGAACGACTTACATAAATGCTTTGTTGTCATAAAAATATAAATCCTCATCCCAGTATGCTGGAACATAATCTTGTCCTACTACCCTGGAACATATCCTCATGCTTGTACCCTGGAACACATCCTCATCTTAGTACACAAATAAATCCTAATCCCACTACGCTGTAACATATCCTCATGTTTATACCCTGGAGCATGCATTCCTGCTGGTATCCTGGTGCATATCCTGATTCTAATACTCTGGAACGTATCCTTATTCTAGCTCACAGGAGCAGAGCCTCATGCTAGCACTTTGTGCTGAGATAATTGTGATAATCTGCCACTTACAATCCTAATGCTATTGTTATTATGTAGTGTCTGGTACTTTTAACAGTTTTAGTTTTTTATGCCTTTAACATTTATTAAAATCTGACAAAAAAAAACTGAAAAATAACATTTTATTAACTTTATTTTCCAAGCTGAAGATAAATAACATACAATAACACTAAAACTGTTTTATGTTATGTTTAATATGTTTTCAACCTTTTCAGGCAAATATTTCTGATATTTTAAAGTTTATGTTCTATTAACTTTGAGACAAATATGCTTTCTATGTTATTGTCTCTGCTATTTTTGTATTTATAAAAAACATTTATCCATTTTATTTGATTGATAATTTTTTATATGTTTGTGATCATATCCAGGAATTCGCTTAATAAAAAGTGATGGAATTTTGGCACATAACGTTTCCGTAGTTAGTTAAACTCGCGTTTTCTAGCTAATAAACGGAGTAATAAAGTCTTCTGACAGTTTGAATGTTAGAGTCGAGAGAGTTGCTGCGTTTATGTACGAAGGTTCGCAGGAGTTATTAAACCGTCTATTGTAAATCCATCAGTATCTAACACGTTGCCAGCGGCACGATGTAGCTCCCACTGAAAAGAAATAATGTCTGAGTTTATAGTTTCACGCCGGTGAGAAAGACTAAAGAGTAAAATCGCAGCGCTGCTGAGCAGCCTGGATGCAGCTGTCAGGTGCTTTGCTGAAAGATAAGACACTCCATTATGAAGACTTCAGTGTTCAGGAGCTTATCTCCCTCTCTCACACCGCTTTAGCTGGCTCCTGGATGAACCCTGGGCCTCATGAGAGAGAGAGAGCGAGTGAGTTCCCAGAGTCTCCAAAGCCTTACATCCTCAAAAAAGGGCCCTGGCTAACGCTATCAGCCTCGTACACTAAAGGTTATTCTTAGGAACGACCTTTGACTATCAGCAGGACTCATCACCTCCATTTAACCGCCTGTGACATGCAAAACACGAGCACCGCCAGGTCCCTGCTATCGCTGCGCTTCGTCTTTGACCGGATGTTCATGCTTATGTGTCACTGGTAAGTGTTTAATTGATTGCACGTAGCTTTCCAGTGTTTGGCTTTCTCCGCACTGAGATTTAGAGATTAACCAGATCTTTAAGGCATTTTAACGAGATTCAAACAATTTCCTTGCCTTTTCTCTTTTATGGTGATTAAAGTAAAAAAAAAAGAAAATATATATATATTTTTTTTCGCTGTAAGGTCAATCAGTTCTGAGAAAGGACAAAAATATCCTAGTATTTATGTTTGTGGTGTTGATGGCTTCGTCAGGACGACCTGACCGAGTGTCGCTGCAGGACAATACACTACCTTCTCAACACACACACAGGCGCGCACACACACACGTATGCAAGAAACACTACAGTGTGTGCCAACAGCGTCGCCCGGAATCAGTCCAGTGCCCGAGTAGAGACTAGCTTTGGGCGATAACTTCACTAGGAGGCTGTGAATTCTCCCAACACACACCACTTGACATGCTTGGGGGGAAAAACATTACCCTTACATGGTCACTCAGAGCAGACTGCAAAGCACGCTGCTAATATGGCAGCATTTATTTTGAAAGCGTTTCAGAGCGTTGCTTGGCTAAAGCCAGGTGCTCTCCATCATCTGAGCATCTCCCGAGTGCCAGAGAGACGGAGAGAGAGAGAGAGAGAGAGACAGTCTGCCTCGGACCAAAGAAAGTCCAAAGCTGCAGATTTCCCAGACCCGCGTGTGGGTTTATACGCACATCTTTATACCCCGCTTTTCTGTCCTGGCTACGTTCCCGCACAAATAAAGTCCTCTCAAGGCAGAGGGAGGGGTGTGAGAGTGCACACTGAACTTTCCATGATGGCATGACGGAGCAATGTGTGGCTTTGGGAGCCATCGTTACAGCTCAGTCAGAGGTTATTACCACGTGTTACATGTCCCATGCACCTTTTTATTACTCTTATAACAGTCAGAATGTTTAGCTGAAAATCGTGGAGTAGGCTTTAACGGTATCCAGGTACAGGTTTTAATGCTGGAGATGTTTTGGGTGTTCAGACCCGAGATTTGTTTTGAAGCTGAGATTTCGACGGTGACCTCCAATATGCAAAAGTCTCCAAATGATTAGATTTCAAGACGCTTCAGCTTGTTTGTTCCAAACTAAAACATTTAATGATGTTCAGAGCTTTTTTTTTTTTTTTTGTCGGTGTGTGTTTTGTCTCTTTTCTCTGAAGGTCATTTACAGTTTGATGTCTTATTCGATCTCTTTGTGTTTAAATATTATATAGAAGATTATCAGCATGTGCTCAGTGACAGGTGTGCGCATGTTTGTGTGTGTGTGTGTGTGTGTGTGTGTCTTACCTGAACCTGTAGTAAGTGAGGCCGTGGTAGTTTGGTCCAGTCCACGCAGGTTGATTGTTTTTTTTAGGTCCACGCTCAGGGTTCAGACAACGCTCCAGCGACTGACAATGGGCTCTGGGAGTTTTGCTCAGGATATCTGAGAGTTTATGAGCGAAAGAACGCAGAGGGGAGGAGAAATCCAGAGGCAAAAACAGAGATGTGTAGGAGGGGTCTGAGCGCTCATCTCACACTTTTATTTTCTGAGGCCTGTTTTTTTTCCCCTCTCAGCTCAAATAAGCTTTGGTATTAATTTCTCCATAAAAGGATTGGGCAGTGATTTCTCTGAAGCCAAGTACAGTCTCTCAGTTCCGTCTGCTCTCTCATCAGAAGTAATCAGTGCAAGAGCTGAGAGGTTTGTTGACCATTTTGATTAGCAAATTACAGTAGTTGTGCTGATTGTCTTGAATATCAAGGGTGAAACAAGGATTTAATTACTGTTTACCATTAGTTAGCAATTATACATATATACTTTATTCTTTTTTTTAAAAAATTGTTTATAACATGTAGAATTTTTCCCAATTTGCTGCTGCTTTTAAAGCAGCTCTTTTATTCTTTTTGAAATCTCTACGCTTCATACCGGATATTAATATAGTGTTTAGAAATCCTGTTCATCCTTCAATAGTAAGCACGTTTATCTTTTTTTTTTAAGTGCATTCTTTTTTTGTCTCTTTAGCTTTTACACTTAATTTTTCTTTCCTTAACTGTTAAATTAAATTTTTTTAAGAATCTTCCCATGATCCCTTAGCAAACCCTCTGTGCATTCTCTTCTCTAACTGCACACTCGTTGTCTCTTCCCCTGCTGGAGGATCAACGCAAGTATTTGATTGACGTTACAGCCAGAGAAGTAGGTGCTCCGCCTGGTCTCTTCCCCTGATCTTGTCCAGCCCTTTTTTTCCTATTCTTGACCTTTGACCCGCAAAGACTCGATTCAGACCTTCACGTGGGATCTCCCGGGAATGTCATTTTGACCTTTTTTTTTCTCTCTTTTTTTTCCCTGGAAACTCCACAGATTTAAAAACAGTTTCAAGCTTCCTCTTCCTTATAAGGTTCTTGGAACGTTTGAGCGCAAGAGTGCATTTTTAACTGGAGAGGCTGTGTGTGTGTGTGTGTGTGTGTGTGTGTGTGTGTGTGTGTGTGTGTGTGTGTGTGTGTGTGTGTGTGATCAGGACACCGCTGTGGCATGTGYTGGATGTGATTCCATGGGACGCATGAAACGTGGCAGTTGGTGCAGGTTAAACCCATGCAGCTGAATACCAGGTACCCAAAGACAAGCGAACACACTTGTGTATCGAATACCGCTGGCTGCAGGAAGAGATCCACAGGCCCAACGGAAGATAGAAGTCAAAGGCGCGTCATCCGAGCAGAACGTTTTAATCCTTTGAGCCGTGGGTCGGCCAAACCATGTCCGCCACTCGTCCAGCCTGACCTCTAGCAGCTCTGCCCCAGCGTCCCTCATGGTGCGCTTCTTATTGTTCATTATCGTGCCTCGCAAGCCGAACATTAGTCACACGCGCCATTATGCTCCACCCCACTCCACTCACCACCTCATGGCAGAAATCACCAAGGACCCCTGGCGCCGTTTAACTATGCCGGACTAATGGAGGGCATGGCTTACAGAGCAGCTCATGAAAGCAGAGGCGCTGTGGAAGGATGGCTGTTCGAGTTGCTCTTGTTTAGATTGCTCCTTTGTTAATGGACTGTTTACTGCTAGCCATGGTATGTCTGCTTATTAGCAGCAATATATCTTTCTCTTCTTTTGGCTTAGCACACAGTGCTGCTCTTTGCCTCACCTGTCATCCTGTGTCTCATCATAATGTCATCTCAGGACATCCAGAGCTCGTTTTGTGTACACCTGTTTGCACCCGTGAATATTCGGCCATTTAAATTTTGCAGTTCTGTTGCCGGGGGGCGAAAAAGCCTTCAGTTCAGATTTAGTAAACTCTCCAGTATTGTGATGTCGATTCAGAGACCCGGTGATTGGCTCGTTAGTCAGACCTGGCTAAGTGTTAGAGAAGGGATTTTCATTTCCAGGCCTTGGCCCGYTGCCCAACACACCTAATTATTCAGATGAAGAGCTTGATTAGTCCTTGGAAGCTAAGACTAACTCTTCTACGATCAGAGAAGTGTGGGCACGCCACGTTGCGTAATTATTGACTTGGCATCTATTCGGGGACATAAAGAACAACAACAGAGCCAGGGCTAGAAAGGCAGGCATAGAGCAAGCTGTCCACTGTGCTGTTCACACAATCATAAGCCATGTGATGTGTTTTACAGCTATTTCTGTGGCTTTGCATATTATAAATCTACACCGATTATCACAGAAAAGAATTTTAAACAACATGGTTCAAGTGTAAAACTTTTTACGTTGATGGTGTCCACGCACCATTGAAACACTGGGATAAGTGCATTAGTGCAGCAGGGGATTATATAAAGAAACTAAAGGGAGTTTTTACTCTATTATTCTGCACAAACACCCCTTGTATTTGCAGTCATCACTTGTGGACTAAGGGATTAAATGCCACCTATGTAAAGTTTTAGGTGGGTAGAACATTTGCTAAATGTTTTAGTTCTTATATCGTTTGGTTATAAGAAAATTATTTTCTCTGGGTGTTGTCAGAACATTTTATTTAACATTTGCAAAATTTTTAGTTGTTCGAGTGCTAATGCAAATGCCAACCATCATTTCAACCTGGGATTAAAAAAATAAAAATAAAAATGAATGCCAGGTGTTTTAAGAATATTTTAGTACTGTTATTATCACCTTAAAACCTGTTGAATACTTGCTAGACAAAATGGCGCTAGATGGAGTTTCTAATTCTGCACAGGTTAATAAATATAGTAGAGAATTTGGATACCATTAGATCTTTAAGACTCTGAAAGGATTTTCAGACCAAATTTCAATCCAACGCTCACAAACAAAACCACAACTAGCATCGCCAGAAAGTGAAAGATTTCCTCTCAATCTGACACCCAGAGCTGTGATGGATAGAAAGCTTCTTACCCGAAGACACCTGTGTGTGCCAGGGGTCTGTAGACACCCGAGGAGTGAGTGGCATCAGGGCTGATTGATTGAGTTCACAGAATTGGCAGCAGCATAGCTGTGAGGTCTGGCAGTAGCCGTGCTTTATTGCACTTATCAGCTGAGAATGAGGGTAAAAAAAAAACCCTCCTCTCAGAGCATTCACACTAGGCTTTGTAATGTCCTGTGTAGGACAKGGATCTCACCAGGCCTGGGCAAAAAGATGTTTTAGTCAAGCGTAGTGGGCAAGTATGAAGCTTGAAACTTTATTCTAGTCAGCACCACAGTATTAGTAATTTGTTAATATTCTACACTGTCCAAAAATAAATAAATAAATAAAAACTAGGGTCAAGAGAAAATGTTGAGGAGTCTGTGCATGCTTTGCACATAATTGTTTTGGGAACAGCCAGAATCTGTCAAAAAAATTTTCTCAGTAGGAATAATTAGTCAAAAGTCTTTTGGGAGCAGGCAGTATTGGTCTAGATATTTTTTTACAAGGGGTGCGTTTGGTCAGAATAGTTTCAGGAGCAGTCAGGAGCTGTCTCCGTTCTTTTTTGAGAGCCAGGTGAACTGGTCTGTATTTTGCTGTCTGGAGAACGCAGGATTGGTCAGAATTCTGTCAGTGATGAATGGGATTGTTCCAGATCATTTASGGAAAATAATCTTATACTGAGAGTGGAATGGACAGAGCTGAATTATTTCCGGAGTGGGCGGAATTGGTTGGAGGTCTTTCAGAAGCAGGCAGGATTGGCAAAAATTTATTTTAAAGCAGGAGGCAGTGGCTGGATGTTTTTGGTTAGATTCCGTGGGTCGGTTGATGATTTTGAGATGATGAGGACCCAAATGAGGATGGGTTCCCTGTTGAGTCTGGTTCCTTTCAAGGTTTCTTCCCACTGCCATCTCGGGGAGTTTCTCCTCGTCACTGTCGCCCTCAGCTTGCTCATCAGGGACAAATTTCATACAAATTTCTATAATTGCGTAAAGCTGCTTTGCGACAATGACAGTTGTTAAATTGTAAAAAAAAAAACAGAATTGACTTGATTGGTCAGGTCAGACAGGTCAGAATATTTTTTGAGAGCTTTGGGCGTAGGTGGGACCGTGAGTGAAAAAGCGATCTTGCACACACCACTACTGTCAAATCTCCAGCTCTGTGTCCACTGCTCTATGTCATTTAAATCTTCTTTATAACTGAGCATTGTTTAAGCCACAGCGCATTCGATCTGTCAGTTTAAATATACATCCAGTTCAAACTTTGGAGTTGACGCAGCAGTGGCCTGCAGCGCGGACCTCTGTGACCTCCGCCTGACCCTAAGCTGAAACTGCTTATGACGGGAAGCGTGCTACATGTCTGCATGGACCTGTGAAGTTCGCCGTGGTAAAGCTGTCATTGGACAGTAAGAGGGACTCAAACTATTTTTAGCTCCATCCATGCCCACACACGTCGTGATTCAGTGTTTGGTTTTGTTGTCTGTGTGGTGTGTGTTTAGGGAATCTGAATCAGGAACCCTGAGCCATTCCCAGTGGAAGGCTCGGCATTCCACTTAGTGTTTTCACTGCAGCCGGGTGTAATGAATGGGCTTCAGCTCTCCTGCAGCTGCTGCTGGTTCTGATTGTGGGCAACACAGAGGGAGAGACAGACAGACAGACAGATAACTAAACTTTAGGATTGATGAAGCAGTTCGTCAGGAGGTTACTGCCATAGTAGGATTTGTTAGGAGAAATATTTATTCCAGTTGGATTTTCGAGTCTATGCAGCAGAAAGTCATTTATCTCAAGTTAACTAATCGGCTAGCATAATTTACTGATTTATGCTACACTATACCTACACTTTATGCTGTGTTGGATCAAATCCAGGCAATTCTCTGATGTTAAGGTTTAAGGGTTGAAAACTTTAATCCAGATTTTTCATGTAGGAATTTTTAATTCAGAATCAAGGAGGTTTCCTTAAAACTTACAAGCTTTACCTGATCACCGCATTAAATCCAAAGACCTGAGTAGTCACAGACTCATACTCGGATTATATAAATACGTGTTTCATTGACAGAGCCAGAAAAAAAACACTGATTTGATTTATAAACCTTTATGAATTGTCTAATATCAAGGACACCAGGTTCAAATGATGAATGGTCCAACAGTTTCAACCCAAATCTCTCTAAACAGGAGAAATTAATCAAAACAGCGAGTTAGGTTGTGACACAGCCCAATAAAATATTAAGACCTATCCTGCAGCATTGTAAACTCCAGTTAACTGTGAGATCTTTCCTGGGCAGCTCTGGTACCTTTTCATTTACATATTTATTTATCTATTCCTTTTTGTCTTGTGAATTCTGTACTGTACACCAGCACCCAGACTAAAAGAATTCCAGCCTAAGGATCACATTGTTGTCCTGTGTGGTAATGCGAGCCATCCAGAAAGGCACTGTGCCGTGATTGCCGTGTTCAGCTGTTAGGGGATAAGAGACCTGCTCCTGCGTCCTCTCAACACCAGTCACACAACGCTCCGACACGGCGAAGACTCCACAACACTAACCTTCATCACGCTAGCCTTTTATCTCATCCAGACTTTAAACAGCACCCAAGCATGAGTGATGATGTTTACAGTACATGTTTACTGTGAGCTAGTGTGTGTGTGTGTGTGTGTGTGTGTGTGTGTGTGTGTGTGTGTGTGTGTGTGTGTGTTTGTGTGAGTGATGACTTCTCTCAGTTTATTGTTTAAACCTTTTGGTTCAGTGTGTATTCACACTTTCTAAGATATTTCAGGCTGGAATGAAAAATGTGGCAAAATTAAACCTGATTGACAGATACACAGAAGACTAGTTGACTAGGAATACAGATAGATAGACAGACAGATCTATCTATCTGTCTGTCTGTCTGTTTGTCTATCTACCTGTCAGTATATCTGTCTCTCTGTCTGTCTTTCTATCTATCTATCTGTCTGTCTTTTTGTCTATCTGTCTCTCTGTCTGTCTGTCTGTCTGTCTGTCTGTCTGTGTCTACCTATTTTGCCAGCTAGATTGAACTAACTTAGATTGTGATTCTTGATCGTTCCACATTTTAATACTTTCCCTAGATACTTTTCATAGATATTCTAGCTGTTATAGATAGTTTTTCTTAAACCAAGGGTTCTTAATCTGAGATTTGTTACCCCATGGCTCAGCGTTGTCCCCTGGAGGGGATAAGAGGGACACAGGACACTTAAAAATGCTAAACAGAAGATATGGGACTGTCTATTTACAGTCAAACGTAATCCGCTGTAGTGAACCAGTTGTCTCTGACGGCTACGACTGTATGTAATGGTGCAGTGTGTTAGACAGGGCTTGTCCTGAGTACGTAGTGTAATAATATTGTTGTGTTATGTGTTGTGCAGATGCTGGGTGGCGTTCCTCTCCCCGTGAACACGCTGGTGAAGATAAAGGAAGGACTGCTGAGACAGCGGGAGCTGGAGATCGACAGGTGAGAGATGATTCGTTCCACACACTAACTAGTCTAACTGAAACGTTCAGAGCCACCAGCTACAGGAAACAGAACAGAGCGAGGAGGATTCATCAGTACACCCGAGTGACATCACAACACCGGCTGCGTGTTAGCGTCTTAGCATGAATGCAGATGATGCAAGAACATCTGGCACAGTATGTTCATATTCGAACCTCATGACTTGAATGAAAAGAGATCTGGAATATCAGCCAGTCAGCTCATCTGGTTTTCTCACCAGAGTGTGTGTGTGTAAGAGTGGTGTGTGTAAGAGTGGTGTGTGTAAGAGTGTGAGTGTGTGTGTTTGTGTGTGTGTGTGTAAGAGAGTGTGTGAATGACAGTGTGTTGACGTGCCAGTGTGTGTGTGGTGAGGAATGCGTGCTCCTGATTACCGAACGACCTTCAGCTCGCTGACACACAAACACACGTTCGTGTCACTATCCTTGTGAGGACCCTCGCTTGTCATTTTATCATTATAAAGACTTGCTTGACACACACACACACACACACACACACACACACACACACACACACACACACACACACAGACAGTTTTCAGACAGTATTTAACCAGCTTTCACAATGTCATGAGGTGAACGTCTATATATAGTTGCTTGCAGAAGTATTGTCCCCCCTCCCCGCTCTGCACCTTTTCAAATGTTGTCATGAGACAACCTGGATTTAAAATGGGCGTAACACAAAATAGGCATAATAATATGAATATATACCTTGGAAAATGCTTTTACCAATAACACTGCAACACCCCCGTAATAAGTCCCGGTGCTAGGGTTAGTTGGATCGAGTCAGTGTAAAGACCTTTTCCTGGTAAAAATTCCCTAACCCTAACCCTAGTTTGTTAGCAAACAGACATCATGATAATTAAAAATGATTCCTGGATAAATGTGTGGAAATTGTTTTATCAGCATTTGGTTATAAAGAAGAATTTAATAAACGGGAAGAAAACAACACGTTTCTAACACATCTGTTTGGTGTTTGAGTAACACCATGGTGAGAAATAATAGATCATTGTTACGGCAACTATAGTGCATTTATAGAGACATTTATAGAGACATTTTGGGTTGTAGACGTCTTCCCGAAAGAGTCACATGACCTAAACGACGCGCCACTATATAACAGCTATATATATATATACACACACAGACATTTGAATTGAACGTTTGGTAAAAAAAAATTTTATTGCTTAATTTATGATTTAAAAACACAAAGCTATAAAATGCTGAGGGACTAAAGACAGAGTGATGAAGCTGAATTTCTATTTTTTGTGTATAATAATGATCATAATAATCACATTTTATTTCTGTCATAGTCATTCTCAAACAGGATTCTTGCTCTGTAGACTAGTTCTTTATTCTTTCCAGAAAGCAGGTTGTTGTTGTTGTGGTTCATGTTTTTCTTTTATACATGGCTCATCACACATTGTACTGTTCTTCAGATCAGTTATCTTAGTTTATTGTTTCTGTTATTACAATTACTTGCAATAATAACTCATTTCACATTTTATTCCTGTATTGAGCATTAATGCATTACTGCCCCCTAGTGAAAATATTTTAATCTGCAGTAAATTGTAAAAAAAAAAAATACAAATAATAATTAAAATAAATATTCTGGAACTTTTTTTTGTTTGTTTGTTTTTTGTGTTTTTTTAGAAGAAATATACTGAGACTCATTTGGAAGCGAAGATTGTTCAGTGTTTCTTAGGAACTGTACACTTTATTAAATTTCATGAATAAACTATATTAATAAATTTTATGAATAGCGAAATAATTAATAGTCCTCATATGTCATAATTCCGTTCTTCTTTCTGTTTTTTTTTTCCCCCTCCACGTTGCTGTATTTCTTCCCAGGCAAAAGCAGCAGATCATGCAGCTCCACGCCAGAATAAGAGAAAATGAGTTAAGAGCGCAGCAGGTCCTCCAGAACCAGAGAGGGCGCTGCGAAGACTCATACGTGCTTAAAACCAAGGTACTTCATTTTGCACGTAAATATAACATATAAGTGTGACTATCTGATCATTTTGAATGTGATATAAAATCAAAAATCTTACACTAATTCATCATAATTTTTCTTTGTTTAATGATGACTGTTGTTAAAAGCCCTGTGCAGATAAAATTGAACGAGCTTTTAAACTGTTCGTTCCTCCTCCTCCTCCTCCTCCTCCTCAGGAGAGCCCAGTTGACAGCCCTGCATCGTCTCTAAGCAGTCCTCAGACTCCACTGTGCTGCGAGAACGGAGAGCTGGCGCGCAGGCTGGCCTCGGCGGAGGTCGAGGTCATCCACCTCAAAGAGTTCCTCAAGCAGAACACTCAGAAATACACAGAGGACATCAAGAAGTTGGAGGAAAAGGTCTGCTGCGTTTTAGCTTTCTCTCACATGCCGTGTAAAAGATATAGGGGTGCGCCGGTGTGGCAAAATAATCAGCCAGACTTACAAAGCAGAGTTACTATCATACACTAGCGATTTCTTCCTCTTACTCCAACGACTGTTTTTGCTTTACTCACCATGTTTCTATTGTTTGCGCACAACATAATGAGAGATCACATGGTGTCACACTCATGATTTGAGGCTCAAGACCAAACGATCTGTGTTTGTTTCATGGTGTAGATGAAGACGCGTGATCGCTACATCAGCAGTTTAAAGAAGAAATGTCAGCGAGAGCAGGAGCAGAACCAGGAAAAGCAGCAGCGCATCGAGACTCTGGAAAAATACCTGGCTGATCTGCCCTCGCTGGACGAGGTGCACACCCAGGCCCAGCAGGTACACACACACACACACACATATACATATTAATACATTACTGCACTGCGTGAGTATCCACAATGTCTTACTTACTGCAGCTAAATAGTATGAATGCACATGGATATATTTATCACGTTCAGTTTGCAGGCATATCTTCCTTGCAAGATTTTGTATTCTAAGAACCAATTTTCTGAAAGTTCTAAGCGTATTCTAGACCTAGATAGCGGTGGCTTGTGGTTTCTGACTCTGCCCCTCTTTATCCAGTCAGTGTTTCCCACACATAGAGTACACTTGAGCGGGCCGACCGACAATTTTTAAAAATCTGTCCATCTGCCATAAGTTTATTCTTATTCCGTATCTTCTTCTTTTTTTTCTTCTTCATTTTATTATTATTGTCACAGAAACAACCAAAAACAACCATAAAAACACGTAAAACCATTTTGAACTAAGTTATGTTTGTATACTTGGTTAAAATTCAGTTCATCATATTATCTAGGCTGTGCTGAAAAAAACTCTTGCACAATCCTGAGCCATATATACCGTATATGTTTTAGATATAATGCTATTGCTATAAAGCCATATATCACCATTGCAGCTACCACCATATATAATTCAGACCTGTGAGGAACACTGACAGTGATTAGGTTCTTACAAAGGTTCGAAGAGACACWCTGTTGAGTGTGTACACACTGTGCCTTGACGTTCAAGCTGATCTTCATATGCGTTTCCCCGTGTCTTTACATAAACCCTCCATTATTAATCTCTAAACTAATTCCTGCAGTGATTAAAGTGTAATGAACACATTTGTGTATCAACAGCACCGTGTTTAAACGCGGCCCGTCCCCCACGGCTGTGTTAACACCCCCATTAAAGAGCCTTTAATGTGACTACACATTCACTTTTATTGTTTATGAACAAGCTGCTCGGTCTTGATTAAATCTACATCACCACCTCCTGTAACACGTGCAGGCCGGGAGGAATTAATATTCCTGCTGAAAACAAACGCCCAGTGACAGGCTGATATTACCTTCGCAGAAATCAGAGCTCTCGGACATTACAGCGGCTGATTAAGCTGCGCTAATTGGCTTAATGGATGTTCACAATGACAGGTTATTACTGTGAATTATAGAGCAGAGCCAACAGGGGGCAGTAAGAAACAGTGTAAGCTGCTGATGGGTTTTTTCCTTTTTATTATTATTATTATTTTTTTTTTGCATTTGGTTGCAGAGAATTTAGAATAATCAGACGCTTGGTGTCAAACGCCAGAGATTTAAACCATCGAAAAACAGGAGAAAACTTTTGAAACCAAAAAAAAGATAGAGAGAGGATATGGCATAAAAAATGAAATTATGTCATCACTTATCTATCTTGTTTCTTCATCTATTCACTTATTTATTCCTTATATTTATTAAATATACTGTATATAGTCATTATTAGACTTTTTTGTTGTAAATTCTTTATTTCTAATTCAGGAGAAATTATGAATTATAAAAAAAGCATAGCTACAACTTTTTTTTTCATTATATATACATTATATATATATCCCATTTCTTTATCTTCTATACCGCTTGTTAGGGTCTAACGTAGCCCACGCGAGCAGGGTGTCAGAGGTGATGTGTTGCGCTGCTGCTTGAGCCACCGCAGACGATTTCAGAAGCAGAGACACAGTGACACTGATGCACTCGGCCCTCAATGTCACGCTCAAAGTGGCCGCGATTATACAGCACGATCACATGAATCGCAATGATACGCGCTCACTAGAGATAAGCTCTTCTCTGTGAGTGTATGCATAATTTTTCTGTGTGTGTGTGTTAGTTGGAAGAGGTGCAGACAAAGGCGCAGACGCTGCAGGACACCGTGGCACAGCTGGAGCAGAGCCTGGAGGAGAGCCGAGCTCGCATGCAGGAGAAAGACGCACTCATTGAGAGACAGGGCAAGAGGGAGAAGGAGCTGGTGGCCGCCGTGCAGAGGTGTGTGTGTGTGTGTGTGTGTGTGTGTGTGTGTGTGTGTGTGTGTGTCTTGTGTTTCTCCTCATCACTTCACATTTATTTTGTGTGCACAAATAAAACACGACAATGAGATGACGGCCAGCGAGTGTTATCTCAGAGAGACTAAAGTCCAGAACTCTCTCTCTCTCTCTCTCTCTCTCTCGCTATAGTTTACAAGAGAAGGTGGAGAAGTGTCTGGAGGACGGCGTGCGGTTGCCCATGCTGGACCTGAAACAGCTTGAGAAGGAGAACACACACCTCCTAGAACAGCAGAGTCACAACAGCACGGTATACTCCTCACACACTATAYAATACACACACTTCATTTTTCAGGTGGAGTGGTTTTAAAATAAATGAAATACATCATGTCACATTTCACATGTTCAGTGCTCTGTTTCATTTATTTTAAAACCACTCCACCAAACAAACCAGACATTAGCTGTAGGTATTCACTCAGTTGCCATGTTCTCTGTTTTCAGACGATCGACAGCCAGAAGCAGCAGATCGACAGCCTCACGCTGGAGTTAACGGTAAGCAGCGCAAGCTCTCCATTGTGTGTTGAAGTGTAGTCCTAGATGCGGGATTGAAATATTATTGAGTTTGTATGCAAATGTTGAACTGCACACACAAGAAACCTGCGAAGCAAAAAAGAACAGCTGGATTTCTTTAAAAAAAAAGAAGAGAACATCAATATGGATGGAACATCTGGTGAGAGAGCAGAGAGTTGTTCTCTAACTAACAGCATATCTTTCTCCGTGATGAGGGAATGTGCTGAGATCAACACAGAATAATAATAAAAAAAGTCATATCCAACAATAAATGATTAAAGCAATAAAACAAAGACACTGTTTAACCATTTTAAGTATACAGTGGAACCTTGGATTACGAGCATAAATATGAGTTCTGGAAGTGGGCTCACTCAAATCAAATCTTTCCATAAGAAATAATGAAAACTCAAATAATTCGTTCCACAGCCCCAAAAAATAAATACAGAAAAATAACTTTACCTTTAAAAAAAGTTAAAATAAATCCCAACAGATAAGTGTTTCCGTTTGTGCGCGCAGGCGCCGTGTATTTGTGTGCGTGTGTGTGTGTAATTATCCCCTTCCCTTCCCTCGTCTTACACTGTAAAACCTCCTCCTCCCTCCCCCCACCTCGCTTTTTAAGTTTCACAACACACACACACACAACGGAAACACTGTTTTGAAGGGAAAAAAGTTAATCTCTGTAATGACACTCGCGTGAGCGCAGACTACCTGAATCACTGCTGTAAAGTAAAAAAAAACAAAAAAACAATTGAACCAGCACCTTACCTTTGAAAAGAATCGCGACAGAGTAGAGGTTCTGTGTAGAGCAGAAGTGTATCTGTGTGAAGCCGGGGAGGGGGGATGTAAAGGCGAGAGAGTGTGTGTGTGTCGGTGTCAAAAAAACTCGACACTCGTAAACCAAGACATCCTCGTTTTCCAAGTCAAAATGTATTAAAAATCTTTGCTCGTCTTGCGGAACACTCGTAACCCAGTTACTCGCAATCCGAGGTTCCACTGTATAAGTACAAAGTGGTGTGTGTTTTTGTTTCACAGGCTTATAGTAATGTTCTGACTTCTAAAGCGACAGCTTACATAAGGACTTGTGTATTGGTTAAAACAATGTGTGTTGGTTAACAGGTTCTTCTAACTTTGCTCTATTAAAGCTTTATGGTTTACATTTTAGTTAAATTCAGCCAGGGTGTGTGTATGCTTTTTGCTCCAGCACAGCTTGTATGATCTGGTGTTTTTCCTCTTTATTATAAGCTTCTAAAGAGAGAGAGTGTGTTGCTATAATAAAGTGAAAACTGGTCTTCAGGACRTTCCTCAACATTGAGTGCAACTCTGTACAGAGAAAAAGTATAAGTTGAGTTTTATAACAGAAATTGTCATTTTTGGAAAATCACTGGTGTTGATTTTATTGGGCCCTTTTAACAGCACACTCAGTTTTTTTTTTTTTTAATCTTTTGTTTATCTTACTGAAGGACTGACCAGGCTACTGCAATAGTGCTCATAACCTACACTCTAATATTTTTTATGCAGTTTTAAGCCAATCACTCCACACTCCCATCCCCCCGAAAAAAAACAGTATAGAAACCGTGAGTTTATGTAAAGGAAAAAGAAAGCCTCTGTATTTTCTTACGCGACAAAAAGAAGAAGCCGCTTGAGTGTGTGCTGTGAAATAAATGTCATTTCACTGTCTGTCTCAGGCACTAGAGAAGAAGCTGCAGAAGGAGAAGGCCATCACGCAGGAGCTCCATAAGCAGCTTGAAGAGAGAGAGGAAGACCTGAAGACACTGTCCAAGAGCGTCCAGCAGGTACAGCACAGCTTTGTTTAAGGCTGCTTTTACACTAACGCATTGTGGATGCATAAATTGGTAACAGTTAAACAAACCTTAGTGACGTGTGCACAGAGGGCGTGGGCTGTTTAAATCATAGGCAGATTAGTCAGTTTTCTGCATCATATCAGCATAATTCTTTTTGTTTAGATCAGTCCAGATCTTTAATCCCCAAACATACAGCATGTTCAAATTGCCTGCAGGAACTGAAACAGATTCGAAACTGTGCAATTTAATCAGCGTTGTGTTGGTTGAATCAAATGGCTTAATTCAGTTTTGATTTGATTTTTTCAAATTTTAAATGGTCAAAAACTTTACCACGGCTTTCACTATAATTTTTGCATTACTGTAATATATTAGTGCAACACCAGAACCTGTTCATCTGGTGTTGGCAGGAAATGTTCAAGGCATGACAAGTCAATAAGTTACACAGCATTATAATGTTTATTAGATAAATATTTTATTGAATCAAACAGTCTACCTATAATTCACAGCTCTAGCCAAAACGCCTTTTCTCTGCAGTGAAGGTCAGCTTGCAGCACAGATGCTGCTAGAGCTCCATAGCTTGTAACGACTGGCAAGATTGTCAGGGGAACAAAAAAATAAAATCAATCATGTGACAAGGTGAGAGAACAGCACAAGCTCTAGAGGCACAAATAAAAACAATGCTGTAACYTTTAGTGAAGATCTTCTGCCCACCTTACCTAGTGTTACCTGGCTGATCATTAAAGCAGACTGGTGTGTGATGGCTGGTCTGCTTTCTGTAGTCAGTCCCAGGCAGTAATAGGTCAGTGGAAGCAGCTTAGATGAAAGCTGTGACTCATTATCACACCTCACAGTGAATCCCGAGGTCTCCAGTTCAGCGTGGCTAGTCGAGCGGAGCAGCTACTGAAAGCTCAGTGTCGGAGTCTAAAAACAATTCAGCTCACAGGAACAAAGTGTACACACGCGCCTGCAAATCATCTCGCACACCTGCGACAGGTGCACTTCTTCCCAAATATCAACACACTGCAGGACATAAAACATCCAACACACAAATAATCTTAATCAAATAAATTGTTCAGAAATTGAGTGAGTGAGCAASACATGGTGTTATGGCCCAAGTGTGAGGAATAATAATTGTAAACGCATTACTGTACATTTTCAAACATTTACAAACCTGTGATGCTTCCTCGGGTCACAAAGTCACTCTAGCAATACTAAATCTGGACAGTATTATTGCTGTATATCCAAATATCTATATATCCCAAAAACACTTAGATATCCACAACGAGAGCCCAAGAACCAAGTTACACTAATCACACTATAAAGCAAAAGCTTTAAACTAGACTAATCATTAAAGTAAAAAACTAGAGCATCATTAAAAGTACTTAGTCCTTCATCATGTTCTTGTTGGCATGAAAACTGTGTTAACATTCTCTGGTGTGTGTGTGTGTGTGTATGCAGAAGCAACAGCACGTGGATAACGGCACCATGCTGCGTGAAGCCGGCTCGCTGCTGAAGGAGATGTCTCTGTGTCTGCTGGACCTGAAGGCTCTGTGCAGTATTCTCACCCAGAGAGCGCAGGGCAAGGAACCCAACCTGGCACTGCTGCTGGGCATCAAATGTGAGTCACTACAGTATTAACCTGCACACCGGGGCACTCCGCCTCGCTACACCACGCAGACACGGAGGAACAACTTTCAGTTCAGTTCACAATATCGCACAATAGAAATGTAGGGTGTAGCGCATTACACAGAACGCTCGTCACAGATTACATTGCGTTTTATAGAAAGTCACTGACAGCAGGTTTTAGATACACGTGTTCTTTTTAGGATAGTAAGGTTGTCGTTTTTTTTATTTTTTATTACAACTGAATAAAAATAGTAAAGTCAAGTAACTGAAAAAATGCGAAAACTGAAGCAAGACACATGACCTGGTTGGTGACCAGGTAAAGCAGGAAACGCGTTCGATCCGTACAGCATTCCAGACGTTTACCCTTCTGCTCRAGTCTCGCACACTGATTTTTGGACAGTAAAARAWGTTCGAACAGATTTTCATTTTAAAGTCACTGAGCAGGATGAAGTCGTTACTCAGTGCAGTAACACATGATTATACACGAAATAAATGTGTGTGATATCAGCGGTCTCTGTTATACACGTTAAAATTTTAATTCATTCCAAAATTCAACAGATGGCGTTGTACATTTTTTTAAAAATTGTAAAAAAATTTTTAAAAGCACTCACGCATGTGCAGTTAAATTCCACGCGAACGAAGTTGCCGACACACACATTTTTCCCCAAAAACTGCACCTACATCCAGAAACGACCCCAAGAAAACATCTGGCATTTTACACAACATGGACATGCACACATTCCTCTGTGTGTTCAGGACAAACAACAACCCTCAACATGGCATGTTTTAGGATTTAACAGTTAAAATCAGTTGCTGTTTTCCATGATCGGCTGCTTTAAATGCAGCAAAGAATAAAGAAATAAAACAACTTGCCGTTACAGTGAGCGACGCAGTTAAACAAACGTGGCGGAGATCGTTAGTAGCCCACAACTTACGAAATCAACTTCAGGATTTTGGAAATTTGTTTAAAATGAAAAGTTCTGAAACTACATGGATTTCCGTTTAAAAAGGACCTTTAAAAGCAGTGCCATGGTCAGAAACTCAGCCAACACACAGAGAATGGGAAAAGCTGAGCTAATAAGTGCACTAAGTGTTAAACGTTTATAAATCTATTCTGCCTTTAAATCTGTTCTGACAGAAATCATTGCAGAATTGTGATTAACGTGAACACGTCGTGATTAAATCTCCTTCTCCCCTGTTCCAGCGATGAGCTGCTCCTCCGAGGAGAACGAGAAGCCGCTGGTGGAGGACTGCCTGCGGGTCAAGCTGCTGGAGGTGCGTCAGCTCAGGAACGACATCGACGAGCTGCGGACCATCATGTCCGACCGCTACGCGCAGGACATGGGGGAGAACTGCGTGACGCAGTGAGCTAGTGAGCGACTCCTCCCCCACCGGAGGACGAGCCGCCGCCACTTCACACGCCAACAAAAGGGAAAGGGGAATAAATCTGACTACTGAATGTTGGACCAAGCTGTGAATCGAGTTTACATCGTCTTTGTAGCTCTGTGTTCATCTCCGCGAGATCTTTTTATCGTGTATTTATTGGGACTACGGAAAAGGCCATCAGTCATTTCGTTTTTTCTGTTTTCTTTTTCCCTTCCTCCGGACTACTACGTACGATTCGCAGCCGCCATCCACATTTGTAGCTGCAAGTGTCATAGGGTGGTCACCATGACGACCATACCATGATTTTACACCCTGTATTGCCGTGTTAAATTCAGTAACTTCACTGCACTTAAAGGGCAAAGGGGAAGAAAAACAGACACAAAGCATCTTGTATTCCAGAAAATAAAGGACGTGAGCGAGGCAGTGATGAGCTCACACACACACACACACACTGTGGGTGTTCAGAAAATCACAGCAATGTAAAGAGAGCCACACTACACACACACAGAGTGTGGAAGTGTGTGAAGTGGTTCGTGCTGCTCCATCAAGTGCCTTGTGACGTTCCAGCGCGTTTGCCGATTGTTTTACGTMTCCAAA
This sequence comes from Clarias batrachus, assembly GCA_003987875.1. Taxonomy (NCBI): domain Eukaryota; kingdom Metazoa; phylum Chordata; class Actinopteri; order Siluriformes; family Clariidae; genus Clarias; species Clarias batrachus. The sequence goes on from QMIH01001240.1 coordinate 157,948, forward strand.
GCCCAAACCGTGACAGATCCTCAGTCTCGCCCAAAGACATTCATCTCCTCCACCGCGCGCTGCTGGTCGCGGGTCGACAACGAAGCAGATCGCGCTCATTTCCACACACAAAGTTGTTTTCCAGTGGTCTTCCGTTCAGCAACTTGTATTTAAGTGTGAGTCATGTGCTTTTTTTTCTCGTTAGACAGGTGTGTGTGTGTGTGTGTGCACGTGTGTCCTTCAGTAAGACTGATATTAATGATGTAAGCAATCCAGGCTTGAAGAAAGACCTGATAGACATGTGTGTCGCGGGAAATTACTGGAATTCAGGTAACGGTTTTAAAAGATTTTTTATTTTATTGCTTTCCCACACTAGCGTTAAGATCAGACGCTGTGTAGAAAATGCTACAATAGAGGTGGGAAAAACAAAAAAGATGCACAAGAGATTTTTATACTCGGAGTTGTGTTACAGTTTAATGCAAAAAATAAATAAATCTCTCAGGTACACACAGCCGGCAGTGTTAAAGACAACACCGTTAAGGTGGACCCGCTTCGCTTTCACATTTCAAGAAGGGATTTTTAACTCCACAAGAGCCGAGTCATCTCTCCCCCTCTCTTTTTTTTTGTTGTCCTCTGTACTTTTTGCCGCCGGATACGGCTAGTTCTTGCTCGGTCATGACAACCCGCGCACAAACATTTCCTGGACAATGAATGTTTTCGGATATTTATTTATAAAGTTGATTGAGCTAAAGCTAGCTTTGTTGTTTCGTTTGCATTAGCTGTGTGCGTTTTATCGTTCCAGATGGGAGTTTTGTGCAGGAACAGAAGGTCGCTGAAGCTGGTTCAGACGTATATAAAATGCTATGCAATCTCATTTTACCAGCACAGAATTCAGCAGACGTTGCTTTCCTGTGCCTTTATAAACCTATGCAGCAGAGTTCAGCATGTCCCGTACGCGTGTGTAGATATATATAAATAAATATATATAAATAAACCATCGGCGTGACTAGTGAAGCCATAGGCACAAAACAATGCAGATTTCTACTCAGGTGACCGGAAGAAGAACCTGACGATGAGTGTACGCTGCATGCATGAAGCGTGTGCGCAGACGCGGGTGGTTGTCATGGCCGATTCGCGATCACACCGTGTGCTGAAGGCCGCTGGCTGGCTTTACCGCGCTACATCCCCCCCCCCTCTCTCTCTCACACACAAAGCGAACTGTTCTTTAAGCTTTTAGTTTTTCCAGCTCGACTTTCCACAAGCCAAAGCTCTATTTATGTACATTTACACAAAAGTATTGACTCGTATTTTTTCATGTAAACACAAAACAAAAAGGTCAAAAAAATGTTTGCTTTCCGTTTGTACAGAAAATAAATAAAATATTTTTATATGAATATTCTTGGAATGGTGCATCATTTCTACGTTACTACTCTATTCAGTGCGAGGATCATTTCTCTCTTTTCTGAAGGGAATTTTTTTTTCTCTGTTTTTGAGAAGGGGGTCATTTGTGTTCCAGTTTGGGGAGGAAAGGCAATCTTCAATCATTTGGTTTGTATTTTGGAGTACAAGGCTTCTCTGTTGTAGATTTGACGATTAGGTCGGCACTTTTGGATCAGAGACATTTCTAATATTACTTGACAGGAAAGTTTTGTTTTAAAGTGTGTACTTTTTTGGCGGTATGAGGGGCATTTTTATTCTATATTAAGGTGGTATTTCTGCATCCTTTAGGGGCATTCTTTTTTGTGTGTGCGTTATTGATTTGGTGGGTATTGGCGGATAATTCGTCTAGTTTCAGTTTTTGGAGCCATTTCTACCAGCATCTATTAATAACTCAGCACAGTAAATTAACCTAAAGCTGGACAAGGACATGCCTTCTCCTCAAAGAAATAATGCAAGAGCAGCAGGAGTTCAGCTGAAAGGGACTTTTAATAGTCACAGGATTATTGGAGTGTGTGTGTGGTGTTTGGGTCAGGGGAAAAAAAGTCTTTGGGAATTGAAATGTGCCACATAGACACACACTTGAAACTCTGGGTGAGTATAAAAATGGAGAATATTTTGCTCATCTAAAAAAATATATATAAAAAGGGAAAATTTACCATCATGAGGTGACTGGATATCATTTAAAATGTTAAAACATTCAGTTTCACACGTCATACTGTAGCTCACAGACATCGGCTGTAAAACACTTAAAAACAATTTACACTAAAGCGTCGAGTTCTGAGTCTGTGGCGCCACACCAGATCCATCAAACTTGAACATTCAGCTCCAGTCCCAAAAATGTACTGCAATATGCAGAAGCGATAAAATAAAAATATATACACATGTTTTAAAAAAATAAATAAAAAAAACTTATAAAATGGACTCTTGATCCCCTAAAAATAAGTCACATGAGAAAGCTCTTCCGATCTGTGCCAGTTCAGGGAAAGCCAGGCCAGAGGACGGGCTGCCAGGGGTCTGCTGAGAGGACGCCGGTGTCGATGCCCAGTCGTGCGTAAACGTTCTGCAGCACCGTCTGTTTCACACCCTCCATGTAGCGCTGCTCACCTGAGTGCAGGTACAGCCAGATGAGCCGACCGAGCTGAGCGCTCGCGGACACGCCGTGCAGACTTCCTGCTCACAAGCGACAAGAAATGAACACGATCAGAGACACACAATTCAATTCGTATAGCACTTTTAACAACTGTCGTAAAGCAGCTTTACACAATCAAGAGAAATTATGCAAGTCTGTATGAAATATGAAAGTGTATGAATCAAAATGATCAGACGGTCCCTGATCAGTAAGCCGAGGGCGACGGTGGCAAGGAAAAACTCCCCGAGATGACAAAAGGAAGCAACATTGAGAGGAATCAGATTCAACAGCGAACCAATCCTTTGGAAGATGGAGGAGCAGGGATTGAGCTGCAGTCATACTGTGTGTGTTAGGTGGCTGAAAGTACAATACATTTCTCCAAGTTAATATGGAATCCAGTTCGTTATTGGAGGCTCAGGCAGACGAGGGAATTCCAGTCCTGAACTATTGAGCGACTGAAGTCATGAGTCCTCAAAAAGGCATCAGCCGAGGTAAAGTGGAACCATCTGTCCGACGTCACCACACGCATCCCAACCAGACCGCACAGGGCATCCATGCCACAAGATCTCCAACCAGAAGCAACAGAGAGAATGCAGCCTTGGTGTAGTTCATCAAGCAGAGTGTTCAGTATCTGACATCAGAGGCTAATGTTGCTAGTGTATCAAAAGTGTTAATCATACTCATTGATGTGATTGAGGAAACACTGGGGCCTTCAACAGTTCTACTATAATAACACTATAGAAGTGGACATCCTGAACACCTGCTGTCTGGAGTCAAAAATTAGTTCAGAAATCAGAAATCAGAAGCACACCAGGACGCTGGAGCTTTCTCCTTCTTACTAACCTGCATCATCAATTTAATTACACGGCTTAACGTTACAGAGCTAAACTTTACACTTCCAAAACCTTCACCTCATTTGCTACAGATTTAAAGATTTATATAGCTGAACTGTTTCAAAGTAAAACATTGCAAAATTTTAAACATTTCTAACTGAGAGAAACTTTACACTACTGGTTTACACGGATAAACAACGTCCAAATCAGTTCCATGTCAAAACTTAAACTTTGCAAAAGTTTACACAGCTGCAATGTACACAGGAATGTTTACATACTGTAGTTGACTTCCTCACACAACAAACACGGAAATTTTACATTGCTAAAGATTTTAGATGGCCAAAGTTGAGACAAAAAAAAAAAAAAAAAAA